>CM024759.1:60490370-60574841 GCA_014218235.1 Colocasia esculenta | reverse complement strand
CCGAAATTAAATGTATAAGAGGGACAGAACAGCTCACTGTTCTGTCCTGAAGAACTCGGCGGCGGTGTCTGGCCGCTGACTCAGAGTCAGCGGCATGGTCGATGGACGCCAAGGAGGAACTGGGCGTCCAGGGACCTTGCCGTCTACTCAGGTCTGTGCAGAAAACACAGACCCGAGCTCTGAAAACTGGGTGAAATGGAGGGTCTAGGACTCGAGGGAAATTCCATAAAAATGATAAGAACCTCCTAGACTCATACGGGGATACCATAGATAGGTTACTTGCCTCTTTAAAAATCCTCCAAGAGATCTATGGCTCGAAGAAGACCTCCTTGGGCAGTCCCAAGAAGTTGCAGAAGCACCTCCAAAAACGCCTTCCTCCGGGCTCCTGGATGATCTCCTCAGCAAAGCAAGACCAGGGAGGCCTTGCCCTTCATATCAGCTACCTCCTTGTCGGGGAGTTGGCCGGATCAAGCTCCAGGACGTCGGATTATTGGGTCACAAGGTGGGGTTTTCTCACAGAAGCTCTGGGGTTTTTTTCTCTCTTCTTCTCTCCTCTTGAAAAGGTGAAAGTGTGGAGTGGGGAGAGGCCATTTCGGGTTCAGCTTGTAGGAGAGGCCCTCACCCACTCACCATACCGATTAGACATGTTCAGAGCCGTGGGGGACATCCCCCAATGGTTGCCATGCCTTGCTTCAGAAGATAGCAGCTCTGCTGCGCATGCAGGTCAGAGAGGTTGGCGTCCAGATCGCTGGACACCGGATCTAGTGTTGGCGTCCAGGGCTGGACGCTGACACCACCTCAACGGCCTGAGCTTGACGCCAAAAGGGCCTTCGGCCAGAACCCTAATTTATGCAGAAATCACGCAAACCAAGCTTCTATACATGTAATATACCTATGGTATTGTATACACACTATCACCATGCAATACATATATTATTTATGTTTAATATAACACACATACACGTAATTATACTAATTTAATACCTACGTAAATACGTACATGCATACTCAACACAATATACACACATAAATACGAAAAATACGACGAAAATTCGAGGGTCTTACATGTGGAGTTGTACATCCGGCTGAGGGAAAGACGACAGAGGACAACGGCTCGTGTTTGTGGGTGTGCGGCCATTTGTAGCGCGCTCTTGGTTGGGGGACGAACACTGGTAGATGTACTGGTCCCCAGCTAGTCCGGTTTCCAGTGCCTCACTTTAGGGTTCTCAGCCGAAGCCCCTAAAGGTGTCAAGCTTGGGCCTATGGCGCTGTAGTTCGCAGGTGTGGTGGTTTATTGTCTCCACGTTTCTTGACCTGTTGAGGTGGACCGGCTGCTGGGCCTTTCGCCTGTGGCTGCGAGGCTGAGAGGTGTACTTGTGTCCTTTGTCCGGGTCTGTGGCTGGTGTCGCGAACCAGTACACGTGACTCGTGTGCAGCGTACCCTTCTATGGCTGAAGCACTCGTGTGTTGTTTGTTGTTTATTTACTTTCAGCTGTAGCATCATGTATAGGTGTTTATATTCTTTAAATGCTTTACAACTTTTCTATAACTATGTTTTACGGCTTTGGGGGAGTTAACCTACTAAGCCAATGACTTGTGAGGTTCACCCCTTCTTCTTCCAGGTGAAGGAGAGTAGGAGGACTCACGTCCTTCCTCTAGTTCGGGTCAGTGTCGTAGTGGAGTTGGGCCCACGCCACCAACAGAGTAAATGTTCTTACTTGTGGAGCCCTGAGGGTTTGTCCCGGGCTGTTGTACTATATTATGGCTATGTATGGAATTGAATATGTACATTTCTTGTGAATATATGTGAGCAATGAAATCTTTTATATGTTTTGCACATTCTTTTGTATTTTCACAGACACATGTTATTGATATCCCTTGCGAGGCTTCGACCCAATCACGGGAGACGGTATCGTGTCGGGCACGTTATTGGGTTAACGGGCCTGAACGGCTTGGACTGTCACAATGGTATCAGAGCAAGGTTCGTGTAAATACGAAGGATTGGGAAATGTACATAGTGTGTTCTTTACAATGGTCTACTGCTGGTAGTTGGCCCTGTTTAGGTAATGATATATTTCTATATGTGTGTATGAAATTTTGTGTATACAGAGGCTATAAATGGCTGACCGAAGAGATTGGGGAGGTGGAGGTGATGATGAAAAGCCGGGGGAGACCACACAACAAATGATTGAGAGGTTGTGGGATAGCATTACGCAGATTCGGACTCGGTTGGACCAGCAACCACCTGTCCAGCCAGTCGTACCTGTGGCAGGGGAGGCAACATCGGCACCACTAGTTCAACCTTATAGAGTAGAGGTACCTCCTGTAGTACCTTTAGCTTTTGTGGTATCAATGAGGCCAGCCCTAGTGGAGGACTCTACACAGCTAGTAGAGTGGTTTTTGCGTTTACAGCCACCCACATACTCCGGAGGTCCGAACCCCGACATGGCGGAGCATTGGATACATGAGATAGAGAGGGTGTTCACTATAATGAAATGCCCTTCAGTAGATAGGGTATTATTGGCAACATATCAATTGAGGGCATTTGCACAAGAGTGGTGGAGGCTCAAAATGCAGACAGGTGTTCGCAGGTAGAGCGGAAGATGCTATCACTTGGGCCGAGTTTTGGGAGGTATTTAACAACACTCTTTCCAGTTCAAATTCAGCAAGAAAAGAGGGAACAATTTAGAACATTTCAGCAAGGGAACTTGTCTGTGTTGGAGTACCAAATGCAGTTCATGGCCTTAAGCCGATATGTGCTGTATGTGGTGACCAATAATGCAATGATGGTTGAATACTTCATTCGGGGATTGAGGGCGGAGTTGCAAGATGACGTTATACCTTTAATGTGTAATACAGTGGAAGAGGTGACACAAAGGGCAGCAATCCTTGAAAGGACCGTGCAAGCCCGGCAATCTAGCGGGTCGAGCTCGGGTGGTGGTAGTTTTTCGGCTTCCACAACAATCAGCGGGTGTTAGTAAGGGTAAAACACCTTCGGGGGGAGCTTCTTCATCAAGTTTCAGTAAATGGGGTAACAAAATAAAGAAGGTATTCAAAGGCCGGGGAGGTGGTAAATAGCAAGGATTTCAACAAGGGCGAGGCTACAAACCGGAAGCGGAAGCATCTCAGTAAAGTACAGTGAGGTCACTTGCTGAAACTCGGTGTTATAATTGCAATCAATTGGTGGCAAGGAATTGACCATATCCAAGGAGAGGAGGAGCACCACAACAAAAGCAACCTCCAGTAGAGCGGGGTAGAGGCACACCCTACCAGAGGGGAGGAGGACGAGGACGTGTGATGGCGATCACAAGGGCTCAAGCAGAGGCTTCAAATCTGATTGAAGGTATTGTTCCGCTCTTTGAATTTTCAGCTAGAACATTGATAGATTTGGGTGCATCGCATTCCTTTATTTCTGAAGATTTCCTTGATAGTATGGTGCATCTATTTGAGGAAAGGCAGTGTGAGCTTGTGGTGGAAATACCATCTGGGGATTTCATGCTTACCACGTGTTACTTGGATGAAGTTCCCATTTTGGTACAAGGTAATCAATTGCCGGCTAGATTGTATGCATTACAATTGAAAGAGTATGATATGATACTTGGCATGGATTGGCTAGAAGCGTATGGGGCAGTTGTGGATTATAGAAAGAAGAGAGTGAGATTCAGCCATCTAGGAGGGGATGTGTTCGAATTTCAAGGTATGTCGTTCTACACCCCAAAATTTATCATTTCTTCCCTTAAAGCTAGGAAGTTGATTAATGCAGGGTGTGTAGCCTATTTGGCATTTGTTAGCCTAGTTGAGGCAGGCAAAACAGTAGATAAGGTACCGGTGGTTAGGGAGTTTGTGGATGTGTTTCCTGAGGAGCTTCTAGGTTTGGCACCGCATAGAGAGGTGGACTTCACCGTTGAATGCAGCCAGGATGTTTACCCATCTCTAAGGCGCCATATAGGATGGCACCTGCAGAATTAAAGGAACTAAAGAAGCAACTACAGGAATTGCTTGAAAAAGGATTTATTCGGCCAAGCCATTCACCATGGGGAGCACCGGTTTTATTTATAAGAAAGAAAGATGGTAGCATGAGAATGTGTATAGACTACCGTCAATTGAATCAAGTCACTATAAAGAACAAGTATCTGCTTCCACGCATAGATGATTTATTTGATCAGTTGCAATCAGCAAGGGTGTTCTCCAAGATAGATTTGAGATCAGGGTATCATCAGTTGAGAATTCGAGAAGAGGACATTGACAAGACAACATTTAGAACAAGGTATGGTCATTATGAGTTTGTGGTTATGCCATTTGGGCTAACCAATGCACCGGCGGCGTTCATGAACTTGATGAATAGAATTTTCCATCCATATCTGGACCAATTTATTGTGATGTTTATAGATGACATTCTAGTGTATTTAGCCTCAGAGGAAGAAGATGCAACTCATTTGAGGATCACATTGCAGACATTGAGGGAGCATCAATTATATGTCAAATTTAGTAAGTGTGATTTCTGGTTGAATGAAATACAGTTTCTGGGGCATGTTATCTCAGGTGAGGGTGTTGCAGTGAACCCGACAAAGGTGGAAGCGGTTATGAAATGGGAGGAGCCAAAGATAGTATCAGAAATTTGGAGTTTCCTTGGCATGGTAGGATACTATAGGCAGTTTATTCAGGATTTCTCTAAAGTTGCAGCACCATTGATAAAGCTTACTAGGAAAGAAGTACCATTTGTATGGTCATCCGATTATAGGCGAAGCTTTATGGAGTTGAAGAAGCGGCTCACTTCAGCACCAATTCTTGTGTTACCATCGGGCCAAGGTGGATTTGTGATATACATCGATGCATCCAAGAAAGGGCTTGGGGCGGTACTTATGCAATATGGGAAGGTAGTGGCATATGCGTCTCGGCAATTGAAGCTGCATGAAGAGAATTACCCCACCCATGATCTTGAATTGGCAGCAGTAGTGTTTGCATTGAAAATATGGCAACATTACCTATATGGAGACCGTTTTGAGATATTCACGGACCACAAGAGTTTGAAATATATTTTCTCGCAGAAAGATTTGAACTTGAGGTAGCGAAGGTGGATGGAATATCTCAACGATTATGACTTTAGCTTAACATACCACCTAGGGAATGCTAATATGGTGGCGGATGCTTTAAGCAGGAAGGCTTTTATGAGTCATTTGATGATGAAGGAATGGAAATTATATGAGAATGTGGTAGAAAGTTCTTTAATTATTCCAAGTAGTCAACGAAGAGTCGTATTAGCCAACAGTTTATCGAGTCGTCATTGTATTGGCGGGTGATAGAAGCGTAGAAAATAGATGAGAATCTGGCAGAGATCGTGAAAATGGAAGATGTTACCATAGATGATAATTGTGTTGTTCGATTTTGACATCTGTTATATGTTCCAAATGAATCAGGTGTAAAGCAAAAAGTGCTGGAAGAAGCTCACCGGTCCAGATATACTATACATCCAGGGAGCACCACAATGTACCAAGACCTGAAAAAGTACTTTTGGTGGCCAAGTATGAAAAGGGAGATAGCGGAGTATGTAGCAAGGTGTGTTGTATGTCAGCAAGTCAAGCCAGAGCATCAAAGACCAGGTGGTTTGTTGCAGCCTTAGCCAATACCGCAATAGAAATGGGATGACATTTCCATGGATTTTATTTCCGATTTGCCCAGGACAGCTTCAGGTCACAATGGCATTTGGTTTTTGTTGACAGGTTGACAAAGGTGTGCCGGTTGTTGGCAGTTAGCATGTCATGGACAGTAGACCATTTGGCAAGGTTGTATGTAGAGAGGATTGTGCCTTTACATAGTGTACTGGTTACAATTGTTTCCGACAGGGATCCTCGATTCACCTCCAGATTTTGGAGGAATTTGCAACGTGTTGTAGACACTCAATTGAAGTATAGTTCAGCTTATCATCCCCAAATTGATGGGCAGATGGAAAGGACAATTCAAACTATTGAAGATATGCTTCGAGCATGTTGTTTGGTTTGGGGAGGCGGATGGGAGCAGCATCTCGGCATGGTTGAATTTGCCTACAACAATAGCTATCACACAAGCATCGACATGGCACCGTATGAAGCGCTTTATGGGAGACCTTGTAGAACTCCGTTGAATTGGCATGAAGTAGGCAAACGGCAGGTAATGGGACCCAAATTAATGCAACAATGTGCTGAAATGGTGAAATTTATTAAAGAAAAACTGCAGGCAGCTCAAAACAAGCAAAAGAGTTATGCGGATACTCGTCGTAGGCCCCTACAGTTTGAGGTACGAGACTTTGTGTTTTTGAGAGTTTATCCAACAAAAGGTGTTCAAAGATTCACTAAAAAGGGCAAGTTGAGTCCCAAGTTTGTGGGTCACTTTCAAATTTTAGAGAGAATCGGGGAAACCGCTTATATGTTGGAGCTTTCGTCCGACTTTACGGATGCTCATGATGTGTTCTGATAACGTCATAATTTTTTGTGTTAAAGTTCATACATTTAGTTAAATTTAGATATCATTTGGTTATAAATAAGATGCAATTTGATTTTAATTTTCATTTCATCCTTAAATAAAATTTTGAGAATATTAATTTTGGTAGAACAAATAGTAGATTCTCATTAAATAAAATTTGAATAATTTGACTAATTTTCTTTTTACAAACATTGTACGTAAATAATCTCTTAATCTTAGATTTTCATCACTTGTAAAAATTAGTTTTAAATAGATAACACATCATGTTACATATCCCACCCAAAACCCATTAAATAAATACATTTTTTTAAAACATTTCACCACATCCCATTAAATCAATAAAAATATTCTTTTAATACCTCTCATCTCACCTATCTTGGCCACGCATACCCCTCCTTACCTTTACCCTTTTGTTTCTTCCCCAACAGAAGCAGCTGGAAGAATCCGGAAGCTGCTGGAGTTGGTCGTGTGAAGGGCGCTGTGAAGGGCCTGGCGCATCTTGCCTGCGATGGGTGATGGCGTGCGGAGCTAGGCGCTTGCGATCCTGCGGAGAGCTGGCGGCTAGTTGGAGGTCATCTGCAGAGCTGGCGGCTGGGTGCGCCTGGTTCGGGGTGTGCTGGTTGTGCAGATGGAGGGCTGGCGCTGTGCTGTGCACGGCGAGGCAAGCAGGAGGCATGGCGGCCAGGTGCTGCAGCAGAAGCAGATGGCGCATGCGGGCTGGGGGTATGTGCAGGCCCCGTGTGGGCTGGCCAGATCTGGGCCAGGCGATGCGGCTGACGGCTGAGGCAGGAGCTGGGTGTGGCAGTTGTAGGCCTGGGTGCGCTGGAAGCTGGCGCGGCCAGATCAGACGGAGGCCGCTGTGGTGGACCTGAGCTGTCCGGAGCTCGGGTGTGCTCAGCTGGAGGAGCCCCCGTGCGCGGCTAGGCTGAGATGGTGTGTATGGCAGGGGTGCTGTGCAGAGATGAAGTTGGCCATGTGCATGCGATGTGGTGTGCTCCCGTGCACAGATGCGATGGCGGATGTCCAGCTGTACGGCCGGATCTGTGCGATTGGGCGGTGCGTGAAGGGCTGGGGAGTGCTGCTTCGAGCGATGGTGTTGACAGACCGGTGCTGGGAGGCACGGTGATGGCTGGCGATGGGGCAGATGGGTCTGCTGATGTGGCAATCCGCGGCGTGAGGGAAGAAGAGCTCGCCAAGGCGCCCGGGCATCTATAAAAGGACCCGAGGTCCTCTTCTTCAGGTTCGCAAGTAGGAATTTCGTAGGATTTTTAGCTTTCAATTTTTCTGTATTTCTTTCTTTCCTCAGAGCTGTGAGGGATGTGAGGGTTTTTGGTTCATAATTGTTGGGTTTTTCTTCTGTACTTATGTTGGGGTTTTCCTCTTGGTCTCTGGTTCGCCATGGGGGATTCTTCTCTGGTTCGGCTGGTTCACAAGTAGGGATTTGTCTTTTATTTTTAGTTTCCATTTCATGTATTCCTCTTCTGTGAGCAGAGCTGTGAGGATTCTTCTCTGGTTCAGTATTTGCATTAATTCAATATTGTAGATTGTTCTATTCTTCTGCTGGTCTTGCTATTGGGAGTTGAGTTCTTTGTGGTTTCTTCAAGGTTGGCGAGTTCAGATCTGGGGAGTTTAGCATTTGGGGGGGAGTTCTCTGGTTCAGATCTGAGTTTAATTCTTTGCCATTTCCTTCTGTAATTCCTTTGAGCAGTAGAGTAGGTGAAGTAGACAGGTTGTGATGTTTGGGGTTTTCTGAGTTTTATTGTTCCATTTTCATCTGTGAGGAATTTGAGCATTTGAAGGTTCGATTCAGTGGAGCTTTTCTATCTGTTTCTTCTGCATTTAATTTCTATTTTCTACTGTGTTTAAACTTTGATCCAGTGCATTTGTTCAGTTCATCTGTTCTTGGTTTAATGTTTAAGCAGTGATGGATGGTTCGACATTTGAGGGAGTCGGGCAGTGGAGTGTTCTGCTGCTGTGAGGGTTTTGTTTCTACTTTTTTTTTTTGGGGTTTTAAGTTCCATTTTCTTCTGTGTTTAGAGGAATCCGATCCAGTGTGTTGCAATTTTCAATTCTTCTATGTTCAGGATAGTTCGATTCAGTGCATCTATTCATTTCTACTTCTTCTATGTTTCAGGGAGAACGATCCAATGTAATTGTTCATTTCTTAGTTTAATGTTTGGAAGTGAAAGCTTGTTCGACATTTCTGAGTTCTTCTACTGTGAGAGTTGAGGGCTATGAGAGATTTCGATCTAGTTTAAGTTCTCATTTCTGTTGTTTGAATTTTTTTTTCTTCTGTGTGAATTTCTTTGCTAATTTCTGTTCTTGAGATTTCCATTTCATTTCTTTTCTATTTTCATCTGGATTGGTCAATATTGCAATTTATATTTCTTTTCCTGTGTGATTGTTTGATCCCTCCATTGTGAGGGTACAACGATTTCAAGTTAAAGTAGTCTAAATCAAATTCTATTCGGCCTCTCCGTGGATATGACCTGTGCTCACCATTCTACTAGTTCCTTTTTACTATTTTAATTCTGTGAGACAGTTTAGAGGAAGTACGCATTTTGACGGGTGCGAAGAACTCTGGACAACGAAGATGCACAGTCAACAATGTCGCGCGTTTCATCTTGGCGCCGTTGCCGGGGAGGCATTAGAGTTTGATTTAATCTGCTTTCATTTGATTTCATTTGCATTGGGTTTCATTTGACTTGTTATTGGGCCTTTCATTTCTGATTTGCAAAAAGGAGGACTTGGAGATTGGGCTTGGAGATTTGAAGCCCATTTGAAGGAATTGCTGATTTCATTTCCCAAATTGCATTTAATTCAGCATTGTAGATAGAAGAGTGTGAGTGGAGTTTGTAGTGAGGATTTCTTGTACTCTCTGTGCATGTACAGAGATTTCTCTTCAGTTGGCATGTAATAATTGGACTTTTGGTGCTTTGATTGGTTTGACATTATTCTATAATACCACTTCATATTTTCTTAGTTAAATTTCATTTCATATAATTCAATAAAACCAAATAAAAATTAAAAAATTCTAAAATCTAAAAAAAATTTCCAAATCGCTCTTTTATGTTAGCCGTTTGTTTGTAAATAAAAATTTCATCTCTCAAGATTAGAATCCCATGTTTTAGGACATTCATCACTTTAATTGTCATTTGAATTTAATTTTGATCTTTGCATTGAAGAGTGCGGGGGAAAGGTAAGATTTCTCTCTCTCATTTCATGCATTAGTCTTAGAATTAGAAAACCCTTGTTTAAAATTGATCTGTGCACTTCACATTTTTAAATGGGACTGCTTAAGGGCTTTACCCATTAGAATAAAAAGATAAGGTGAGAGATTTCATCACCCTTTCCTTTGCCCAAAAATCACAAAAAAATTCACATTCTTGCATCGTCCTAAACTTTCAATAAAAACCAGTAGACTTGGCCCTAGGGTTCATAATTAGATTTGTTCTTTCTTAATTCTAAAACTTCTCTTTAAGTCTGGTGTCTAGGATTAGAGGTTAAAAAGCTTACACTTAAGTGAGTCAGAGGTTATCTAATTGGGTCCTTGCGAAAGCAAGGGGGGCCTCCCTCTACTCCACCTCTTACCTGGCCAGTACAAAAAAGTTAGGATTGGACTTAAGCAAGCATAAATCTGATTTTGAGAAAAAAACATAAGTCCAAGGAACACTTAGTGGTAGGATAATTTGATTTGAAAGTGTTTGTTTGTTTGTTTGTGTTTGTTTAAAAATTCATCAAAAATCAATAAAAATCTTAAAAATTCAAAAATCATAAATAGAGGGCTTTTCCACTGTGTATGCTTGGTAGATGATCATTCAACTAAGATTTGGCTCAACCTATCGCAGAGATTGAGAGATTCTTTCATATGGCCAACCAAGAACAAGTCCAAACTTTCCAAGGTTTCTACCAACCCCCTCATGATCCATCTTCTAACACATACAATCCTGGTTGGAGAAACCACTCAAATTTTTCTTGGAGAAATCAATATGAAGAAGTGTCTCAAACTTCTTTCAAGCAATCCATGTATGGTCAATCCTATCCCAATCAGAATTCAGGATTTGACCAATCTTTTTATTTCAGACCTCCACAATTCAATGGAAATCAAAACTTCAATCAATTTGCTTATACCAATTTTCAGCAACATTCATACAATCAACCACCATCTTCTCAGCCCAATTGGGAAGATAAAATGAATCAACTTCAAGATATGATGATGACTCTTTGCCAAACTATGCAAGAACAACAAAATCAATATCAAAATCAGAACCAAACTATTCAACAAAATTTGGATAGGATAGAGTCTCAAATTGCTGATGTGTGTAGGGAGGAATTGGGTCAATTACCAAGTCAAACTATAACAAACCCAAGGAACAACCCTTCTGGATTTTATGAGGACCAGCAATACTATCAAGGTCAGGGGTACAGACCACCTGACGGACCAAATGTACCTCTACCACAAAACACACATCAAACTTCTGTCCAAAATATTTCAGCACCACAAATTCAAAATCAACTTATACAACAGGACCATTATTCTGCCCAAGCTAGGGGCCCCCAAGTGGAAAATATGGAAACAGTGTCTACTTTAAGAAGTGAAAACATCATAACAAATCCTCACTCACACATGTCAACATTGCATGAGGATAAGGAAAATGAAACTGAGAATGAAATTGAAGAAGAGGTTGAAGAGAATGTTGAAAAATTCAAAGAAAAAGAGAAAATATTTGAAGAGCCTCTAGACATAATCAAAATAAATGAAGACCCAAGTCATTACATTCCAAGAGTCCATTTTTCTGAAGTTTTAAAGCCAAAATCTGAAAACAAATCAACTGGTAATGAAGAACTCTTGGAAGAATCTTGTGAGGAAAAAGCAGTAGACCAACCCTGTGCTCTAGGGTTTGAGGGAGAGGAAGGACAATTTAATTCCTTATTTCAAAATAGTGATCCATCAATTCCATCTGAGTGTCCTCCTAAGGTTCAGCTAAAACCACTCCCTGCTAATTTAAAATACATCTTTTTAGGAAAGGACGAGACTTGGCCTATCATAATTGCTAATAATCTTGAGGAAGGGCAGGAAAAGAAACTAATTGAAGTTTTGAAAATTTACAGAAAATTTTTTAAAGTGCATAATAAGGTCGGGTTATTCAATTCTAGGCTTCATGGAAAATTGATGTCCCGATGGGATGGTCATTACATTGTTGTCAGATCTTACGACAATGGTGCTGTCATTATTCTCGATCCTAAAAATAGACAATCATTCACTGTCAATGGGCAAAAACATTTCTTTAAAAGCCCACTTTTCTTGAAAATGGATTCTACCAAGCTAGCTGAGCCAAACAAAGCCTAATAGCGTCCGGCTGAAGACGAAATAAACTTAGCGCTTCTTGGGAGGCAACCCAAGTGTACAGATTTTTCTTATCAGGTAATTCTCTATCTTTCTTTCTTTTCTTGCAAATAAGTAGGGGGGAGAGGTAGAATAAAGCATGCATAATCCCCACCCCTAACCAATGCTTCATTTTCTTTCTTTTTAGCTTGTACATATGCAAATAAAAACAAAAAAAATTTACAATGTTTCATCTTTGAATAATAATGCGTGGCATTGCGCTACGCAGACTATGTGTCTGATCTTTAACCATTAAAATTTTGTAGTTGTCACACTCCTTTGCAAACATCCATGTTAGATAGCATCTAGTAAATGATTACATGTACTTCTTGTCTACCTTATGTAAGGATTTATGGCAAGAAGTTTCATACACACACTACACAGCCATTGAGACTAGCTGAACCCGAATGTAGCAAATTTGTCAAGGCTAGTAGGAGAGAGGTGATTAGTTTTCTCCCATTCCCTTAAGTGAATTGCGAAGGAAGTGAAGGCATGTGATCAAGGAACCTGACTGTTCATCCTTCCGTAAAGAGGAAAAGAAAAGAAAAAGCAGAAGCAAAAGAAAAATATATCCATGAAAAATGCCCCGGATCTGAGTAAAGTTGGACTCGCTACTCTTGAAAAGTGATGGGTTGTGCAGCATTGTGGATGAAAAAGAAATAAAGAAATTCTGAGTGCACAAAGTGCAAATAAAGGGGCAAAGTCTCCAACTCAGAGAAATAATCCTCAAGGAAGATGAGCAGAATGGAACTGAGAGAAACACCCGATCTGACTGAGCAAGGATCTTATTCCACAATTCCTTTCTTCTCCCTCGAATTAATCTAATCTCAATTACTAGCTGAGGTAGAGGAGCTTCAGAAGGGCTGCTGTGAACTCTTAAGTGAGCTATCAATTGTGCACTAATTTTTTGCCATAAACCCTTACAATTAGGAAAGACATATCTCTACATTAATCTTTTACATGATGGCTGGTTAGCATGAGATATTACATATTCTAGTCCTATATTTTGAGTAACTTTTATTGCTAAGGGACTAGCAATATTCAAGTAGGGGGGAGTGATAACGTCATAATTTTTTGTGTTAAAGTTCATACATTTAGTTAAATTTAGATATCATTTGGTTATAAATAAGATGCAATTTGATTTTAATTTTCATTTCATCCTTAAATAAAATTTTGAGAATATTAATTTTGGTAGAACAAATAGTAGATTCTCATTAAATAAATTTTGAATAATTTGACTAATTTTCTTTTTACAAACATTATACGTAAATAATCTCTTAATCTTAGATTTTCATCACTTGTAAAAATTAGTTTTAAATAGATAACACATCATGTTACATATCCCACCCAAAACCCATTAAATAAATACATTTTTTTAAAACATTTCACCACATCCCATTAAATCAATAAAAATATTCTTTTAATACCTCTCATCTCACCTATCTTGGCCACGCATACCCCTCCTTACCTTTACCCTTTTGTTTCTTCCCCAACAGAAGCAGCTGGAAGAATCCGGAAGCTGCTGGAGTTGGTCGTGTGAAGGGCGCTGTGAAGGGCCTGGCGCATCTTGCCTGCGATGGGTGATGGTGTGCGGAGCTAGGCGCTTGCGATCCTGCTGAGAGCTGGCGGCTAGTTGGAGGTCATCTGCAGAGCTGGCGGCTGGGTGCGCCTGGTTCGGGGTGTGCTGGTTGTGCAGATGGAGGGCTGGCGCTGTGCTGTGCACGGCGAGGCAAGCAGGAGGCATGGCGGCCAGGTGCTGCAGCAGAAGCAGATGGCGCATGCAGAGGAGCTCTTTGCCCGGCGGGAGGAGCTCCTGTGCGGAGCACCGTGCGAAGCAGGGTGGCTGGCGCATGCGGGCTGGGGGTGTGTGCAGGCCCCGTGTGGGCTGGCCAGATCTGGGCCAGGCGATGCGGCTGACGGCTGAGGCAGGAGCTGGGTGTGGCAGTTGTGGGCCTGGGTGCGCTGGAAGCTGGCGCGGCCAGATCAGACGGAGGCCGCTGTGGTGGACCTGAGCTGTGCGGAGCTCGGGTGTGCATCAGCTGGAGGAGCCCCCGTGCGCGGCTAGGCTGAGATGGTGTGTATGGCAGGGGTGCTGTGCAGAGATGAAGCTGGCCATGTGCATGCGATGTGGTGTGCTCCCGTGCACAGATGCGATGGCGGATGTCCAGCTGTACGGCCGGATCTGTGCGATTGGGCGGTGCGTGAAGGGCTGGGGAGTGCTGCTTCAAGCGATGGTGTTGACAGACCGGTGCTGGGAGGCGCGGTGATGGCTGGCGATGGGGCAGATGGGTCTGCTGATGTGGCAATCTGCGGCGTGAGGGAAGAAGAGCTCGCCAAGGCGCCCGGGCATCTATAAAAGGACCCGAGGTCCTCTTCTTCGGGTTCGCAAGTAGGAATTTCGTAGGATTTTTAGCTTTCAATTTTTCTGTATTTCTTTCTTTCCTCAGAGCTGTGAGGGATGTGAGGGTTTTTTGGTTCATAATTGTTGGGTTTTTCTTCTGTACTTATGTTGGGGTTTTCCTCTTGGTCTCTGGTTCGCCATGGGGGATTCTTCTCTGGTTCGGCTGGTTCACAAGTAGGGATTTGTCTTTTATTTTTAGTTTCCATTTCATGTATTCCTCTTCTGTGAGCAGAGCTGTGAGGATTCTTCTCTGGTTCAGTATTTGCATTAATTCAATATTGTAGATTGTTCTATTCTTCTGCTGGTCTTGCTACTGGGAGTTGAGTTCTTTGTGGTTTCTTCAAGGTTGGCGAGTTCAGATCTGGGGAGTTTAGCATTTGGGGGGGAGTTCTCTGGTTCAGATCTGAGTTTAATTCTTTGCCATTTCCTTCTGTAATTTCCTTTGAGCAGTAGAGTAGGTGAAGTAGACGGGTTGTGATGTTTGGGGTTTTCTGAGTTTTATTGTTCCATTTTCATCTGTGAGGAATTTGAGCATTTGAAGGTTCGATTCAGTGGAGCTTTTCTATCTGTTTCTTCTGCATTTAATTTCTATTTTCTACTGTGTTTAAACTTTGATCCAGTGCATTTGTTCAGTTCATCTGTTCTTTGTTTAATGTTTAAGCAGTGATGGATGGTTCGACATTTGAGGGAGTCGGGCAGTGGAGTGTTCTGCTGCTGTGAGGGTTTTGTTTCTACTTTTTTTTTTGGGGTTTTAAGTTCCATTTTCTTCTGTGTTTAGAGGAATCCGATCCAGTGTTTGCAATTTTCAATTCTTCTATGTTCAGGATAGTTCGATTCAGTGCATCTATTCATTTCTACTTCTTCTATGTTTCAGGGGAGAACGATCCAATGCAATTGTTCATTTCTTAGTTTAATGTTTGGCAGTGAAAGCTTGTTCGACATTTCTGAGTTCTTCTACTGTGAGAGTTTGAGGGCTATGAGAGATTTCGATCTAGTTTAAGTTCTCATTTCTGTTGTTTGAATTTTTTTTCTTCTGTGTGAATTTCTTTGCTAATTTCTGTTCTTGAGATTTCCATTTCATTTCTTTTCTATTTTCATCTGGATTGGTCAATATTGCAATTTATATTCCTTTCCTGTGTGATTGTTTGATCCCTCCATTGTGAGGGTACAACGATTTCAAGTTAAAGTAGTCTAAATCAAATTCTATTCGGCCTCTCCGTGGATATGACTTGTGTTCACCATTCTACTAGTTCCTTTTTACTATTTTAATTCTGTGAGACAGTTTAGAGGAAGTGCGCATTTTGACGGGTTCGAAGAACTCTGGACAACGAAGATGCACAGTCAACAATGTCGCGCGTTTCATGTTCCATGTCTCAATGTTGAGAAAATGCATCCGAGATCCTTCCAAAATTGTAAGCTATACCCGAGATGATTTGATGCCAGATATTTCCATGCCAGTGTATCCCATTATAATTACAGGCAGACAGACACAGATATTGCGGAATAAGGATATCGAGTTGGTAAAAATTTGATGGCAGAATCGGCAAGGTGGTGAAGACACTTGGGAATTGGCCGATGAAATGTTCAAGTTGTATCCTTACATATTGAGTAAGCATTGTTTTTTTTAGGTGTTAGTTGCATATGCTTATACTTGTTCTGCATGGTTATTTCTTTAATTTCTAGGACGAAATTCTTTTTTGGTGTTAGTAATGTATATCCGGTACGTTCAGATCGTGGGTTAACGGGTTTGGGGGCCAGTGTATGGTCCAATGTGTGTTTTTGGATGTTTGGGTATGTGTTTACAAGTTTTAGACTCAGGTAGGTACCTGTGAGGATTGGGCAATTCCTGCCAAAAACAGGTTCTGGGAGGCTCGCTGAGAATGCGTCCAGACAGGAGGACGCGATTATCATGGGTTAACGCGGCCGCCCGAGTCGGCGCGTTTTGAAGTTTTGTAGCGTCCCGTGATGTCGACGCGTTTCCACACTGCCGTCTCATATGCGACGTTGCATGCGCGCCGCGTGGCAGATGCAGGGCCGGTATCTTTTAAATGCGGCGAATAGGTCGGCCGTGTTTCTAAATGTGGCTAGCATTGTCACTGTGATTTCGATTATGTTGTGAAAGGCTTTACCCCTAGCCAAGCAGAGCTTTCGCACTGCTCAGCTACAAGGGGAAACGTTCTAAGTTTTCTAGGGTGATTTCGGGGTGATTCTGGCCGTTTGAAGCTTGTTTAGCGTGCTTCCGACGCGAGGACGAGCTTCAAAGTGCGGAGGATGCAAGGCTATCGTCGGAGTCGCGTTTCTCACATCGGTAGGGGAACTCTACCTTGGTTTCTTGGTGAGGAATTGTAGTTCAGGGCAAGATTGTACCAGTTCAAGGTTTCTAGCATGAGAATTAGGTGTATAAAGGAGGAATTCATGCTTAGGAACTACTTTATGGCATTATTTACCATTTTACATGCATGTGGAACAGTGTGGGGCGTTTTCCAGAATGCTCTGTAGTTTGTGGAAGGGATGGTTGAAAGGCGTCCCAAGCAGTCGCCGCGTTCATGGTAACGCGTCGGTCTGGGTGGACGCGATTCAACATAATGGCATCAGTTTCGCTGGACGCATTTCTATGTTATAGAAATGTCTACTATGTTGGACGCATTTTAATAATTGGTCCCCCGAGCTCTGGGAGTTCTTGGCCAGTTTGTCCAGTTTCCGACCTACGTTGCTTGGGCGGTGTTCCCAAGGCAATGTAGGGTCTGTGCGGGTCATGTTGACCTACGTGATGATTGCTATCGAGGTATTTTGTGTGGGTTTTGATGATCAGTTTGTCCCCATATATTTAATTAATTACATATGTATTTTGATGATTAACAAAACTAAACTTTTTTTTATAAATAATATCTATTGAATATTTCATAAGTCTTAAAGTACAGGAAAAATACCAAGGTTAAACAAGCAAATAAAGGTATGCATTACTTCTCTGAAGCTTTAATCTTTTCAACATGATATTTCTCTAAGTCCATATCGATTTCTGTTGAAATTCATAACGATTTCCTTATAAGACTGAAAAGTCATGTAGTTTCAATCAAGTCGATGTCGTAACGATTTCATAGGTTACCGTAACGATTTCTTTAGAACTCGCAACGACCTGCCTGTCGTAACGATTTCATAAGTTACCGTAACGATTTCTTTAGAACTCGCAACAACTTGCCTGTCGTAACGATTTCATAAGTTACCATAACTATTTCTTTAGAACATAAGTTATCGTAACGATTTCTTTAGAACTCGCAATGACTTGATCGCCGTAACGATTTCTTTAGAACTCGCAACGACTTTTCTGTGTCATAACGATTTCGTAGTCACCGTAACGATTTCTTTAGAACTCGCAATGACTTGCTCGCCGTAACGATTTCGTAAGTTATCATAACGATTTGCTTTGCACAAAGATTTCTTTAAGCGCTCATAACGATTTGCTTTGCACAAAGATTTCTTTAAGCGCTCATAACGATTTGCTTTGCACAAAGATTTCTTTAAGTGCTCACAACAATTTGCTTTGCGCAACGATTTCTTTAGAGCTCATAAGGACTTGATAAGTGTTCATAACGATTTGCTCTCTATAATGACTTGTTAGTATTCATAACAATTTCATAAGTCATATAGACAACAACTTTACAGTTTATATCAACTTGATTTCTATCTTATCTCTTGAAGAGTTGACTAGTCAATGTCACATATATCTATCTGTCACTCCTGCATTTATGAGTTCTGAACGTATCTCTGCATACATGCAGACAATATCGTCCATTATTGTGCTTACTTTGTATACATCTTTTAAAACAAGCTATTTGGGATTGCTATTCTAGTGAATACTCACATCAACGTATACTGACAACAAGAGACAGTTTGAGTTGTCTACTGTCTAGCATTTTGTGTGCAGGGTCCTGAAGACTTTCTATCATACAACGTTGGACCTATAGACGTCAGAAGACCCTATCTCTTTGTGTGCTCAAATGGATAAAAGATAGTTGAAGCTTCCAAATTTCAAATAGTCTAACGTCTATCAATCCAAGAGACAACGGATACTTCAACGGCTGTATTTCAAATAAGGAGATATAAAAACTCAAAGACAGAAGAAAGAAGAACTAATGAAGTAGAGAACAACGCTTGTTCAAGCATTCAAATTCATCTGAAGAAAGTCTAGAGCCAAGAATCTCATTCCTCATCACCTTCAGCTCTTTGCTCTCTGTGCTGTAATAGATTTTCTAAGAGAGCCCGTGTAGTTCTGAGAGTGTGCCTTGTTTAGATTCTTGCTCTCAGTGCTAGTTGCTTCAGATCATGGCTTGTTAAAAGCTTGATCTAGGGGCTTGAATTTCATTCAATTCTCTTTGAGTTGTTGTTGCCTTCGGGTGTGAAGGAAGACCTGGTGGTATCCAGGTGTAGTTCCCTTCGGTTGTGAAGGAAGACCTGGTGAGGTATCCAGGGTGTTGTTGTTCCCTTCGGGTGTGAAGGAAGACCAGCTGAGCTGGGTGTTGTTGCGTCCTTAGGGGGACTGTACCCTAGTTAGTGAAATCCTGAGTTGTTGCTCAGGGACTGGACGTAGGACTCCTAAGGAGAGGAGTCCGAACCAGGACAATTCTTGTGTTGTGTGATTGTCTTCTTTGTGTGTTTGATATTTAAACTAACAATCACTAACCTCCTTCGAAGAACGTTTGTGTGAATATTTTTAGTTACAAGTATCTTGTAGATTATTTTAAAAGACCCATTCACCCCCCCCCTCGGGCTCGTCAACTGGGCAACAAGTGGTATCAAAGCAAGTCTCTTCGTCAAAGAAAGGATCCAACGATCTGAAGAGTAAAGATCCATGGCAGCCCAAGGCAACATTGAAGGTCAGTCTGTCAACCGACCCCCGCTCTTCGATGGTTAAGATTATCCTTATTGGAAAACCAGAATGGAGTACTTCCTACAAGGCCACGATTATCAGATATGGTCCATAGTAGAAGAAGGTGATCTGGTAGTCACAAATGAGAAAGCTCAAGGACAGATGATTACAGAAAGAAGATCTCCTTGAATGGCAAAGCAAAGAGCATCTTATGCTGTGCTCTAAGTAAGAAGGAGTTCAACAGAGTTTCAGCCTACAATCCTCAATGGAAATGTAGGAAAAGCTCAGGATCACATATGAAGGCACATACAAGGTAAAGGAAACTAGAATCGACATTCTTGTCACTCAGTATGAGAGATTTCAGATGCAATCAAGTGAATCCATAACTCAAATGTTCAGCCGGTTCACTGACATCACAAATGGACTAGCTGTCTGGGGAAAACTTATGAGATTGGAGACATGGTGAGGAAATACTTAGATCCTTACCGTCCTCGTGGACCCCAAAGGTCACAGCAATAGAAGAAGCTAATGACCTGAAGAGAATGTCAGTAGAAAAGCTCATTGGGTCCCTCATGGCCCATGAGATCAACATGGAAAGGCTAGGAGAGTCCTCTAGAAGAAAGAAGCACTCCAACGCCTTAAAAGCTGAAGAAGATTCACCAGAAGCAAGTTCAGCTGAGAGTCAAAGTGATGTAGACAGCGAGAATGAGGAATCATTGCTATCTAGAAGATTGCAGCGATTTTGGCTAAGAAGAAGAAGTTCCAATCAGGTAGAAGGCACTTCAAAAGGAATAAGGACTTCAAGTATCCAGATGGAAAGAGAATGAAGAAAGAGAACCCATCTGCTATGAATGCAAGAAGCCAGGACACATTAAAGCTGAGTGTCCAAAATTCAAGAAGCCAGAGTTCAGGAAGAAAGACAGTTCCAAGAAGTTCAGAAAGTACAAAAAGAAGGCGATGGCAGCAGCATGGGAAAATAGTAGCGACTCAGACAGTGAGTCAAGCTCCTGCAGCTGAAGAAGAAGCCAACTTGGCCTTCATGGCTAACTGAAGAAAAGGTAACCTCTGACTCTTCTTTTGATTCATGCAATGGTTCAGATTCCGATAGTTTAGAAGAGGCTTTCAACGAACTATATGAAAATATAAAGAAGTAACCAAACATTAAAAGTAAGCAAGAAAAACATAGTCTGTATAGAAATACAACTCAGATCTAAAATCAGAAAATGAACAATTAGAAAGTCAAATAACTGAACTTAAAAGAAGAAATGAATTACTATATGAGGATCTAAAAGCTAAGAATGACAAATAATTAACTTGAAAAACAAGAAAATGTAGATGAACTAAGAACTGAAATCAAACACTAACAGAAAAAATATACAGTTATCTAGCACATTAGAAAAATTCACAAATGGTAAAAACTCCCTCATATTGAAAGGTGCTAGAAGATCAGGTAAGAAGAAAAACAGATTAGGATATACACCCCCAGATAATGAAGAAACCATAGTTTATCCTAAAACATATTCACACCAAAATTTGTACCTGAACAAGATATAGCATACAAGCTGATTTCAGATATATAGAAAAAGTAACCAAATTATCTTGCTGTAGTCACTGCAACAAGTTAGGACATATCATAACGATATACCCAACAAGACATAAGAATGGATAACAAAAAGTAAAATCAATGATACTAACCCATCAGGACCCAAAAGAATTTGGGTACCTAAAACTTGATGTTTTTATTTCAGGTTATCCCTCGAGCATCCAATGGTATTGGATAGTGGGTGCTCAGGCACATGTCAGGAAACCAGAAGTTATTCTCTCATCTCCAAGCTGAAGAAGGAACAGTCACTTATGGAGATAATGGGAAAGGAACAGTAATTGGCAGTGGGTCTGTGAATAACAAGGAAGAACATTATGGAAGATGTGTTGCTGGTCAAAGGGTTGAAGCATAATCTCATTAGCATCATCCAGCTATGTGACAGAGGCCATCAGATCCAGTTTCAAGAATTGAAATGCAGTATACTGAAGGATGGATCAGTCATCTTTGAAGCAAATAGAGAAAAGAACTTATATGTGCTCTATCTTGAGGAACTCAAAGAACAAAATGTCTGTCTGGCAGCAAATAAGGAAAAATCTACAGAATTATTGCACATACGACTAGGACATTGCAGCATAGATGGCATGAGAAAATTGTTGAAGAAAAATATTGTAGAAAGTCTGCCAAAGGTCAGTGCAAAAATGGATGGTGTGTGTAGACCTTGTGCTAAGGGAAAGCACACCAAGAGCTCCTTTAAGTCAAAGACGGTGGTGACCACCTCAAAACCTTAGAGCTCCTTCATATGGATCTATTTGGGCAATGAGGACTACCAGCCTTGGAGGAAAGAACTTTGGATTTGTCATAGTCGATGATTACTCAAGATTCACATGGGTATCATTTCTAGAGCATAAAGATGACACATTTGATAACTTTGTCAGTTTCAGCAAGAAAGTTCAGAAGGATCAAATGTTCAGCATTGTTTCTATCCGATCAAATCATGGTGGTGAATTTCAGAACGAAAAATTTGCTAAGTTGTGTGATGATCAGGGAATTGAGCATAATTTCTCAGCATCAAGGACACCACAGCAAAATGGAATTGCTGAGAGAAAGAATAGAACTCTATTGGATATGGCAAGAACAATGTTATCAGAATATGATCTGCCAAGGTATTTTTGGGCTGAAGTAGTCAACACAGCAAGCTACATTATCAACAGAGTCATGATCAGACCAATCCTAAAGAAGACTGCATATGAACTGTTCAAAGGAAAGAAACCAAAGATCACCACTTCAGGACATTTGGATGTCCTTGCTTCATCCACAACAATGGAAAAAGAGACATTGGTAAGTTGGATGCCAAATCAGATGAAGGCATCTTCATAGGGTACACCTCTAACCCAAAGGCTATAGAGTATTTAATAAACACACTTTATTAATTGAACAGTATGTACACATTATCTTTGATGAAACTAACCCTTCCTTGAGAAAGGAAGAAGATAGTGATAATGATGATGCAGATAAGCTGTCCAAGAAACTAAAGAATACATCAATTGAGGACAATGATGATCCACCACTGGAAGACATGCAACAAAAGGATATTACACATGAAAATCTTCCAAGGAATGGAGACACAAGAAAGATCACCCACTTGAGAATATTATTGGTGATCCATCTGTAGGGGTAAGAACAAAAGGTAATGTTATTCCTTGTGATTACCTAGCTTTTGTTTCTCAAATAGAGCCTAAGACAGTCAATGAAGCTCTTACTGATGAATCTTGGATAATAGCCATGCAAGATGAATTAAATCAATTCAAGAGAAACCAAGTATGGTCACTTGTTCCTAGACCATCAGACCATCCAGTCATTGGCACCAAATGGGTGTTCAGAAATAAACTGGATGAAACTGGTGTGATCCTGAGAAACAAGGCCAGATTGGTAGCTCAAGGCTATTCACAAGAGGAAGGCATAGATTTCGATGAAACCTATGCACCTGTAGCTAGACTTGAGGCTATTAGAATTTTGCTTGCATATGCATCCGCATTAGATTTGAATTATTTCAAATGGATGTTAAGTCTGCATTTTTGAATGGTTTTATTAAGGAGGAAGTCTATGTAGAACAACCTCTAGGTTTTGATGATACTGATTTTCCGGATTACATTTTCAAATTCACAAAGCATTATATGGTTTAAAGCAAGCACCTAGAGCCTAGTATGAAAGGCTTAGTTCTTTTCTTTTAAACCATGGTTTCAGTAGAGGTCAAGTAGATAGTACTCTTTTCATAAAGTTAAAGGTCAAACACATTCTACTAGTTCAAATTTATGTAGATGATATTATTTTTGGTTCTACTGATGAATCCCTTTGCAAGTACTTTGAAAAGTTGATGTAGGGAGAATTTGAAATGAACATGATGGGAGAACTTAATTATTTCCTTGGATTACAAATCAAACAAGGAAAGGAAGGAACTCACATCTGTCAAGCAAAGTACACAAAAGAACTCTTAAAGAAAATTGGATTCGAAAATACCAAGCCACTATCAACACCGATGAGCACATCAACAAGGATGGACAGTGACAAAGATGGTAAGAAAGTAGATCAAAAGATCTACAGAGGTATGATAGGTTCACTCCTTTATTTAACAGCTAGTAGATCTGACATTTTATTTAGTGTATGCATGTGTGTTAGGTATCAAGCAGATCCTAAAGAATCACATTTAATTTCTGTGAAAAGAATATTTAGGTATTTAGCAAGAACTCATGACTTAGGTCTATGGTATCCAAAACATTATGAAATTAACTTAGTAGGTTACTCTGATGCTGACTATGCTGGAGGCAAATTAGATAGAAAAAGCACCAGTGGTTGTTGTCAATTTCTTGCAGGATGTTTAATATCTTGGTCTTCAAAGAAACAAAATTCAGTGGCACTATCTACAGCTGATGCTGAGTACGTAGCTGCTGGAAATTGTTGTACACAACTCTTATGGATAAAGCAACAACTTGAAGATTTCGGATTAAACATCAAATCCATCCACTGTTGTGTGACAACACCAGTGCCATAAATTTCACCAAGATCCAGTTCAACATTCAAGGACCAATATTGAGGTTAGATATCATTTTATTCGCGACCATGTAGCAAATGGTAATATTGAAATATCTTTTATTGATTCAAATGGTCAGTTAGCAGACATTTTCACAAAAGCCTTACCCGAGGAGAGATTCACATCTCTTAGAAGGGAATTAGGCATGTGCAATTTGTGAAAAAGCTTTGTTTAAAATTGGCACATTAAATTTCAGAATTAAGTAACTTTTCCCTCCATGGCTTTAAGCAAAAGAAATTTAAATTATCCTTTGAAACCGCTCTCTCATTGAAGTCGGTTTGAATAGTCAAACTCTTTTGTCTTCTTCTGCCGCCTTTTGGCGCCTCACTTTCCACAACGCATTAATTTATTCCAAAGAATTGAATGAGATAACGACTCATATCTCGTCTTCTACCTTTACCCTTTCGTCTGGTTGCTCAAGCCGATGCCCTAGCGATTTCGACATCGACTCTCTTCTAATTTTTGAAGCTTCTCTCCTCTTCCTACGAAATTCTTGAGGGATTTCACTCCTCCTTCATTCTCAACCCTCCAGAAAACCTCCACACTTGATTCCATGGCCGCATCCTCCGTTCCGGGAGTTGGGTGGCTACAGCGTCGAGTTCCTCACTCCTGAGCAGCAAGAGAGGTTCCAGTTCGTGAAGACCAAAGTGTGTGGGAATAAGGCAGTGGACTTGCTGATCTGGAAAAGAATGGTATGCACAGTGTTATTGAAGCATTGAACAAAATGCAATGGATGGGAGTAGCAACCTTCTCTGAGGTAAGTTATCCAGACCTCATGAAGGCCTTCTATGTATGCTTGAAGACTCAAGAATGGGTCCCTAGTTCATATGTCAAGGGAACCAGATTAAGATAGACTGTGAGCTTCTGCATGGGTTGTTTGGAGTAACAACATCAGGGCACAGTGGGGTTCACTCCGTGAACGCCCAGGTCAAGGGTCTTAGCATTGTAGGGCCGGGATACAGATTAAGAGATGGAAAATTGGACACAACAAACTAATGCATTCAACCACCTCCTCCACTTCCTAGTATGTCAGATCTTGGTTCCAAGAAGCGCCACATTCTCCACCTGTTCAAAGGCAGATTCTGACATGATGTTTTGGGCCATATAGAATAAGGAAATCAACATTGCCGCAGTGATCATGGAAAGAATGACTTTCGCCAGAGATCAGATTTAGGACACTAAGTCCAAGATAAATGTTTCCTTGCCGTATGCACATCTGCTCACCAAAGTTTTCAAGCACTTTGGTATTGATCTGACAGGAACAGTAGTTGAGAAAATGGGCCAATCTATTAGGTCCAGAAATCTCAGGAAAAGTGGCTTTTCAGTTATAGATGGTGTTTGGTCTAAGACCACAGTGGCCGAGGGAGAAGCCATTATACGTGATATTCCTGATGTTCAGAAAGAAGCAGCAGAACCAGCAGCAGAGCAGCTAGCAGCAGTCTAAGCAGCAGTAGAGCAGAGAATAGAGTTTGAGCCAACAGTACCTCCTCTTCCAGCAGAATCAGTAGAAGAAACTCAAGCAGCAGTTGAGACTGCAGGGTCACCCCTTTCACAATCTCCATAAGGACCTGAAGAAGAAGCAGTGGTAGGTGCAGCAGATAATCTGCCCACCTCCATTATTGCCTCCATTCTTAGAGATGTAGTAGATTCTGTTCTCACCTCTCCAGTCACCTCAGAGACTGGTGGATTTGCAGAAGAAATTGTGGCATCAGGCCACATTGAGGAATCAGTGGCAGCATCAGTTCAAGAGGAGCAGTCTAGTGCTCCATCAAGTGTTATTTTGGAAGATGCTCCCATTCAGGGGGGCAATCCAAGGAAGGTCAAGAAGAAGAAGCAGCTCACATGATGAGCCAATAGGTGATGTACCAATTGATGAAGACCTGCCTCGTGATCAGAATGATGTCAGAGAAGGGGAGACAACCAACTCCTCAGATTCAGATGATGATCAGCCTCCTCCAGTTTCAGAGGCTAGGCAGAAAGGGAAAGAAGTGGAGCCTGAAGTACCACTCCTATCAGATACTCCACATGAAAGGCTAATGAAGCAGAAAATAGTAATAAATTTGAAGCCTGTGATGAGAGGCTTGATGCTCAAGGCACAATCCTGTGCTCTCTCCAATCAGATGTTAGTTCAATCTTCATGAGCCAAGCTTCAGCTTCAAAGGATATTTCCAACTTAAGAAATGCCATGAAGTGGTTTAGCCAGAAAATAGGGTCTATGAAAAGTTTGCTGGGAGACATTCTCAAGGTGGTTGGAGCTCAAATTCCTCCTCCTCCACCTCCTGCAGCCCAGGTTCCGGAGTCAGGGCCTTCAAGGCCATCAGTTCAAGAGGCAGGGCCAGCAGGCCAGAACCAGTAGCAGTACCACAGAGGCAGCAGTAAATGTTGAAGGGCCATCTGGGCCAGATGATCAGGTTAAAGGGCCTCCAGGGCCAGCTGAGCAAGGGTCAGGGCCATCAGGGCCTTTGGAGAGTGAGTCTGTGCAGAAAGAGGCAGAAGAGTCCTTGGCACCCAAGCCCCCAGCTCCCTCTTCTCCCTCTCACACACCTATCCCTCCAACTCCACCCTCAGCTCCTGCAGCTCCTCCTGCTCCCCAAACATTCAAGAAGCCTCAATCCAGACCAATTCTTCTCTTACTCCATTTCCTCCTCATTCCACCTCATCTCCTGCCTCCTCTACTACAATTCCTTCTCCTTCTCCTATACTTGAGGTCCCTCCAGCATCCTCAGCTGGAGCCTCCTCCTCCTCCTCCTCTCTGGTCCCTCCCTTGGACCAGTTAATGACCTCCCAACTACATCACATTCTTTTCTTCATCCTAATCCTCCACCATCTTTCATCACTATCATACCTGAAAGAGCTCAACTCAACTCTCCCTTTATGGAACAGATAAAGGATGAGTTTGAGGAAGGGATCCTCAGGTCTGTGTTGAAGGTTGGAGAGCATGTCCATAGGGCAACTCTTCTAGTCCTGCCCCCAAGAAGAGGAAAATTACTTCCACTTCCTCCATTTCCTTTGAACCTAAATATCCTCCCTTGTGGTTCTCTCTCACAGTGGACAACAAACATAACCCACTGTATAGGGAATATCTTCCCAAAGTTGTTTTTGCCACCATCATTAACCTTCCTTTTCAAAATCTTACAGATCATTTGAACACCATTCTACCCTACACTTCTCTTTCAAAATCCGAAAAGTCCAAAATCTTCTCTCTTGCGCACTCCAAAACTGAAGAGCAATGCGACAAAGGTCACAAGGATCTCCTCAAGAAATTTTCTTGCCAAAACTGCTAGATTCCCTCTAAGGGACCACTCCCTGACCTTATCAGAGTGGTTCAGGATGTATCATAAAGAACTTTAGGCTCCCTACATTCAAAAGGAAATCAAGATGGTCAGACCCATTGTGTTCAACAACTACAGATATGTCCATCATCTTCCTGAAGTTTAGCTCAGCCAGTTCAAAAGGGCCATTTCAGCTCTCACTCCAGCCATCTCACATACTTCAGATGTTCAAGTAGATTTTGCTACCCTCCAAGTGCCTGAAGAGTTAGCCCTTCCTCAAATTCATTTTCTAGTTATGGAATCCTCTGTAGGATCCATCATCTTTGAGCGTTTTTCCAGAGTATTAAGCAGAATTAAAGTACAGGAAGGCTACCTGGTTGCTTTTCCTAGATTCCTATTTAGGGAATATCACGAGGGGCATGTAAGTGCTGAAGTTCTAGCCCCCATTCTATCTGAATGTGAAAGGCTGACATCCTCAGAATGGTCCAAGTTCTACCCTCTGTCAGCTCAGCAGTTGTTTGCACTCAATGAAGATCAGGCCAGGGAAGGTAAACCAGCTATTTCTCCAGCTACCTTCTTGGATATGAATTCTATACATCTTGTTAATGACCCTTTCAAAGTCTGGGAGGAAAGATACAAAGTTTATGTGGCTATGCACAAGGCTCTCAGAGACAACCACAACCACTATCCTGTGACCATGGACCAATTCCTCACCTGTGCCATCTTTGGGACTCATCGTTTCCTCAAGATGAACATGGACAAGAATGCATATGCTGATCTCCTCTATAAACACCTAGATCTTCATCTCAAAAGGATGGCTTCCTCCATGGGATCAACCTACTCTCTGTCTTTTGGAGTCTTTAAAACTCATTTTGAAGAGCAGGAAGCACAGGCATGGGAAACTATTTCCCATTTTGCCTCTCTTTTGTCTCATGCTTTCTATTTACCTGTACCTCCTCAAAGTTAATGAAAAATTCCCTTGGTTATCTGCTTCTATCTTTTCTCTTCTTTCTTTGTCTCAGATTGTCTTTTTGCTCAATGACAAAAAGGGGGAGAAAATTAGCATGTCTTAAATACACTCCAACTTTTTTTAAAAAAGAAAAAATTAGCATGTCATATCTTCAGCCCGATTTTTTTTTTCCATACTTATTGTTCAGTTTTGTCATCACCAAAAGGGGGAGATTGATGATCAGTTTGTCCCCATGTAATTTCAATTAATTACATATGTATTTTGATGATTAACAAAACTAAACTTGTTTTTATAAATAATATCTAATGAATATTTCATAAGTCTTAAAGTACAGAAAAATACCAAGGTCAAACAAGCAAATAAAGGTATGCATTACTTCTCTGAAGCTTTAATCTTTTCAACATGATATTTCTCTAAGTCCATATCGATTTATGTTGAAATTCATAATGATTTCCTTATAAGACTAAAAGTCATGTTGTTTCAATCAAGTCGATGTCGTAATGATTTCATAAGTTACCGTAATAATTTCTTTAGAACTCGCAACGACCTGCCTGTCGTAACGATTTCATAAGTTACCGTAATGATTTCTTTAGAACTCGCAACGACCTGCCTGTCGTAACGATTTCATAAGTTACCGTAACGATTCTTTAGAACTCGCAACGACTTGCCTATCGTAATGATTTCGTAAGTTACCGTAATGATTTCTTTAGAACTCGCAACGACCTGCCTATCGTAACGATTTCATAAGTTACCGTAACGATTTCTTCAGAACTCGCAACGACTTGCCTGTCGTAACGATTTCATAAGTTACCGTAACGATTTCTTTAGAACTTAAGTTATCGTAACGATTTCTTTAGAACTCGCAATGACTTGCTCGCCGTAACGATTTCTTTAGAACTCGCAACGACTTGCCTGTCATAACGATTTCGTAAGTCACCGTAATGATTTCTTTAGAACTCGCAATGACTTGCTCGCCGTAACGATTTCGTAAGTTATCATAACGATTTGCTTTGCACAAAGATTTCTTTAAGCGCTCATAACGATTTGCTTTGCACAAAGATTTCTTTAAGCGCTCATAACGATTTGCTTTGCACAATGATTTCTTTAAGCGCTCATAACGATTTGCTTTGCACAAAGATTTCTTTAAGCACTCACAACGATTTGCTTTGCGCAACGATTTCTTTAGAGCTCATAACGACTTGATAAGTGTTCATAACGATTTGCTCTCTATAATGACTTGTTAGTATTCATAACGATTTCATAAGTCATATAGACAACGACTTTACAGTTTATATCAACTTGATTTTTATCTTATTTCTTGAAGAGTTGACTAGTCAATGTCACGCATATATCTATCTGTCATTCCTGCATTATGAGTTATGAACGTATCTCTACATGCATGCAGACAATATCATCCATTATTGTGCTTACTATGTATACATCTTTTAAAACAAGCTATTTGGGATTGCTATTCTAGTGAATACTCACATCAACGTATACTGACAACGTTGGACCTATAGACGTCAGAAGACCCTAACTCTTTGCGTGCTCAAATGGATAAAAGATAGTTGAAGCTTCCAAATTTCAAACAGTCTAACGTCTATCAATCCAAGAGACAACGGATACTTCAACGGTTGTATTTCAAATAAGGAGATATAAAAACTCAAAGACATAAGAAAGAAGAACTAACGAAGTAGAGAACAACTCTTGTTCAAGCATTCAAATTCTTCTGAAGAAAGTCTAGAGCCAAAAATCTCATTTCTCATCACCTTCAGCTCTTTGCTCTCTGTGCTGTAATAGATTTTCTAAGAGAGCCCGTGTAATTCTGAGAGTGTGCCTTGTTTAGATTCTTGCTCTCAGTGCTAGTTGCTTCAGATCTTGGCTTGTTAAAAGGTTGATCTAGGGGCTTGAATTTCATTCAATTCTCTTTTAGTTGATGTTCCCTTTGGGTGTGAAGGAAGACCTGGTGGTATCCAGGTTGTAGTTCCCTTCGGTTGTGAAGGAAGACCTAGTGAGGTATTCAGGGTGTTGTTGTTCCCTTCGGGTGTGAAGGAAGACCAGCTGAGCTGGGTGTTGTTGCGTCCTTAGGGGGACTGTACCCTAGTTAGTGAAATCCTGAGTTGTTGCTTAGGGACTGGACATAGGACTCCTAAGGAGAGGAGGTCCGAACCGGGATAATTCTTGTGTTGTGTGATTGTCTTCTTTGTGTGTTTGATATTTAAACTAACAGTCACTAACCTCCTTCGAAGAACATTTGTGTGAATATTTTTAGTTACAGGTATCTTGTAGATTATTTTAAAAGACCCATTCACCCCCCCCTCTGGGCTCGTCAACTGGTCGTGTACGCACCAGCAAGTAAACACATCAATCTTTATTCTCAACACGTGCCCTAGGCATCGCTTACATAATTAAAATACATAAAATGATAGTCACACGGTCCCATAGCATGATATAACTCACCGCCCTAGAAGGCAAGGACAAGGGTCGGGTGACTGCCTTTAAAACGCGACGTACACAGATGACGTTATTTGAAAGCCAAATCACGACGGGGAAAACTGTCGCCTTCAAAGACTGAATAGCGACAAGGCATGTCGTCGCATTCAAAATGCGACGACCAGGTCCGTCACCTTTTTAGCCAAAGTCCCCAACCCGACCTTCACCTCCGGAAACCTCACAAACCACCCTGTTACAGTTATAAAATTCACAATTATGCATTCAAACAAATACCTACACATGCTTGCTATCCACTATAGCCATTTTCATGCATTAAAAGCCTCAACCACAATCCAAACAATCCAAAATGAGAAGAATTCCCCTACCACACGAAGAACGCAAAGAAGTATGTTTTCCTGGCATTTCTCGCACTCTGAACAACCTCCTCGCGATGGGAGCAAGCCAAACCGCTCGCCACAGCCTTAAAATCGCCCGGAAGACCCCGCAACAACCTCTCCCTTGGCCGAACAATGTTTCCTGCACTGTTTGGCCAAGGCTCGGGTAAAATACACTAACAGGAAAAATCGCGACGTATCGGGCCATGACACTTAAAATGCGACGTACCCCGCCGTCGCAATTATGCCACAACGTCCCTACATGCGCCACGCAGCGCGCATGCAGCGGTGCCCACTAATAGTAGTGATGAAATCGCGACGAAGCAGGTGGTCGCGTTCTCTTCAAAACACGATGACTATGTTGGTCGCGTTCTCAAGAAGAGAACCAGAGCTATATTGGGCTCGGATTTTCCAACCCTCAACCCCACACAACCTGCTACATACACACTAACACCACCATATGCCACATATTGGCCACCAGACCCATTAAACTACGATCTGAAAGGTCACAATGTTACAGGAACACTTTGAAAAGAGAGTTGAAGGGATGGCCCCTAGATCAAGCTTATACAACAAAGTCTTGCTTGATCTGAGTCATGAATTGAGAGAGAGAAGAATAGAGCTATGATGCTACTCTCTCAGAAACAACAAGCTCGCAAAGAAAGAAAGAAATGAAGGCTTCAGAAGAGCTTAGAGCAGATGGACTTGGAGTGAGGGTGCACTGCTCTTCTAATCTGAATGGTGGTGAAGATCTCTATGTGTACACTTGTGTATCTATATGTTTTTTTGTTCTTCACAATCATCGCCTTCTTATAGGCATTCCTACTTTCTTCAGATGTAACCGTTGAGATATTTGTTGTCTCTCATTTCTTGATGCTCGTTTCCATGCAGTCATAGAAGGTCTTACGTTATAGAACATGTGACTACTAGAAACCTACACACATTAAATGTTTGGATAGAGACACAGAGAGATAGATCATAAGGTTATCTCCTGTGCTAGTCAACGTAACATGTCAAACGTTGTAGTCATGTGCAACTACCAGAAACCTGCAAGCATTAAATGCTAAGAGAGATGTCTTCAGTCAACAAACAAAAAGGTGTTATACAAAAATATATGCGTCCATTCTGTCACTATTTAAGGCTATAAACAACATGTCATGAAAATGGTAAACAATACAAGATGATGTGCATGGGAACTGTGTCTGTTGATAGACCATACGTAAGAGGATATCTTTGAAAAGCTTTCCTAAGAAAGATATGTAACAGATAGCGGGAATTTGAAATGCACATCTTTAAAACAATTTAAAAAATATTATGCACCAAGATTTGATCAAAGCTTATTCATAATGACATTAATTAATTGCAGTAAGTCAATAAAGAGTTATTGGACTTAATGGGCTGAAAATTGGACTAGCACTTGGGCCTAGAGGGTCACACACAATAGGGTTCTGAGCAGACTAGGCAGGATGACCGTTATAGACATTAACTGGGTTTTTGTGAAAAACCGCAGAGTCTATATATGCACGTGGAGAGTCAAACCCTGGGCCAAGCTCCTGGGTTCTCTCTGGCCGCCTCCTCCTCTCTCTCTCCTAGGGCGCCCCCACCTCTCTCTTGGCACATGGTGGAGCTGAGATCCGAAGACACGTGGAGACCGAGGAGATCCCGTCTGCATCTGGAGCTCGCGTGGATACATCTAGAGGCCGGACACTTGAACGACTTGAAGCACCAGCGCCTCCAGTGTTACCTTCTCCAAGATTAGGGAGTTTTGCAACCCCGCAAAGGTAAAGATCGGATCTTCCCGCGCGGGTTTTCCATTTTCCAATCAATTCCGACCGCCGGCAACGATATCAAATGGAGGGAATCGCGTTTCCACTTGCGCTTTGATCGATTCCTTACACTTTATCTGTTGACAACTTCATACATTGGGTTGAACTATATAATCATCCTGCTGCAATATCTACTCTCTCTATTTTGATCTAATCTTTAACTACCACTCTCACTATTCTTTTTATGGGTCATTTTCATGATCTATTCCTTCTGACCAAGTTCCCTACATTTAACTCATTTATCTCTTTAAATTGGTTTTAGCTAAGAGGGAGCCTTAAACTGAGGGGGAGCCTTGTACTAAGGGAGAGACTTCATTTATCTTTCCCCACACCTTTCCTTTTTCATCATTCCTATTCCATAGACCTTCCTTTTTGGTCATTGACAAAAAGGGGGAGAAATACTCTAAAATACATACATACTCTATATAATATCATTTTTAGAGCATTATGATTTCGGTTAGTTTTGTCATCACCAAAAAGAGGGAGATTGTTGACTCCTTTATCTACATGATTATATATTTTGGTGATAACAAAACTTATCAGAATATTTTTATATTTATCTAAATCATGTGTTTTTACCTTAATATCATTTTAGTTAAGTTTGTCAATAAGAGACTCAAAAGAAATAAACAATACTTCAAGGATCATCATTGTAAGTATTCCAAGTATATCTAAGTCCAGTAGATGGTGTTCAATTGCTTATAAGTCTTTGTTGTCATTCATAAGTTCATGTTTTTCATCACAAATAATCTTTTCACAGTTTCAATTGAATTCAAGTTTCATCTTCTATAGCTTTAAACTTCATCATCCAAATCATGCATGTTTTTGTCTTGAACAGTCGAAGTTCACTTCATATATACAAAGCTCTACTTCGTCATATATGAAGCTAACTTCGTCATATCCAAAGCTTACATCGTCATATCTGAAGTCTATACTTCGTCATATACGAAGCTTCACTTCGTCATGCATGTTTCTGTCATGATCAGTCGAAGCTAACTTCGTCATATCCGAAGTTTACTTCATTATATACGAAGCTAACTTTGTGATATCTGAAGTTTACTTCATCATATACGATGCTTCACTTCGTCATGCGTGTTTTTGTCATGAACAATCTACGTTGATTTTGTCATATATGAAGTTCTACTTCATCATATCTAAAGTCATATTCGAAGCTTCACTTCGAGCAATTTCGTTGTTTTTCATTCTATGCGAAGTTAGACTTCGTCATATACGAAGTTCTACTTGTCATATCCAAAGCTAACTTTGTCATATCCTAAGTTATTTATGAAGCTTAAATTTAACTGACTGCATTATTTTCGTTTTATGTGAAGTTACACTTCGTCATATACGAAGTTCTACTTCATCATATCCGAAGCTAACTTTGTCATATCTGAAGCTATATACGAATCTTAAATTTGACTAACTCCGTTGTTTTCATTTTCACTTTGTCATATTCGAAGTCTACTTCGTAATATACGAAGCTCTACTTCATCATATACGAAGCAAACTTCGTCACATCCAAAGTCATTTTTTATATGAATTCTCTAAGTCCACATCGGTTACTATTTTAATATCACATCGATTGCTATACAAACTCACATCGATTACAGTTCACTTAAACATCGATTGATTCTGCATCATATCGATTGCGCTCACATCGATTATAGTTCACTTAAACATTAATTACTGCTTAGCATTGCATCGATTTCGGAAACATCGATTATCCTTAAACATCAATTATCTTAAAACATCGATTGCTTATATCAATGATCTTAAAACATCGATTGCTTTCACATTGATTGCTTATATCGATTATCTTAAAACATCGATTGCTTTAACATCGATTGCTTATATCGGTTATCTTAAGAAATCAATTGTCCTTTAACAACAATTGTCTCTAGACATCGATTGTCTTTAAACATCGATTACCTTTTAGACTTTGATTCCTTTTAGACATCGATTGCCTTTAGACATTGACTGCCTTTGAACATCGATTGCCTTTTAGCTATCGATTCTCTTTAGACATCAATTCTCCTTGGACATCGATTACCTTTTTGAATATCGATTACCCTTAGACATCGACTACCTTTGGTCATCGATTGCCATTATACATCATGTAGCGACCCTCATTATACCGGTACGGTTATACCAACCCACGTCGGTATAGTGAACATTGCCACAGTGGGACATTTACCCAACAATAACATTCAGCTGAGATACACGTGAATATACGAACAAAGTAGCGGAAGTAAAAGACCACTGTCTTCGTTTCATTCATCATCTACATTTAACATACATGATTCGATTGAATTTAAAGAGCTAAAGTCCACATAATCCATATAAAAGAATGAGAAGATAAAATACATAGTTTGTCCAAGTTTACATGATAGTTCTAATACAATGCCTCAATTACATACATCAAAATGTCAAGATGTCACAACTAAGCTCCACCAAGCTAGCTACTCCCCGCGCTCGGAGTCGCTCTCCACGGTCTCCTCCAAAGGTGTGACACCTACTACACCTGTACGCCGAAGCAAGTAATGAGTCTAAAAGACTCAGTAAATAACACTACATCTATCACACATGCACATATCATAACAGTTTTTACATACCATTTACAAGACACAACATGTAGCATGCGTGACATTGAAATTAACAACCTATCATGGTAATTCTATTAATGAAACACATGATTCATGCTTTCAGATTTCCTAAATTAAAATCTCCTATCACATGTTCTCTAATCATTCCAACACATGAAAGTTCCACTTTCAATTAAGCTAAAACATGAAAGCAATTTAGCATGAATAGCTTACATACATGAAAGGAAACATTGCTAACATGGTTACTACTCATTCTTACACATGCACATAACCATTTTACATGCTTTAAGCTTGCTGTTTTGACGTGGTTTAACACTTTATAATCTAACACATGAAAGCTATGTTCTCATTCAAACCACAACGTGAGAGTAACACACATGGAATGGTTTACACATAAGTAAGGATTATCCCTAGCATGGATTCTACGTATTGTACACATATAGGACATAATCATAACCACATTTATGTTGCTGTTCTAACATGATTTCAGATCATCATATCATGGATTTCAATTTCACATCCTCACATTTTGGTTTCACATTTTTACACAATTTCTAATTCACATACTTCACTTTTTACACATTGCACATTTACACATGTTCACACTACACAATTTGCACACGATCACAATCTCATTTCACATTTTACACTTTAGTGCCGTGACACATAGTCTAAACAACCATAAGAAGGACACATCACATCACATACACATAGACGCCACCTAGGCAATACAATGACGACTCTTGGACTGCGCAGACCGGGAGAACAAGTCTCCACCCTAACCAGTGGTACTTGTCCACCTCTAGGATTTCATCCTAATGCCCTTAGGATCACAACATGAACGTTCCCATGGGGACTTTTCCATGGTACGGTTCCACAGCCCTCTATGGAAGCAGTATCACACTTGGCACAGTTTTACACATTACACATATTGGTTTTTACACACATTTTACACATGACGCTCATATCTCATTTATTCTTTCATTCCCAACATGACTCTATTTTCCTAATCATGCCACTACAGATGATAGAAATTAACATTCAGGAAGCTTCACAATCAGTTGGGTTACACAGAAATTAATGATTTCATAATGGCATGCATTAATTACCCATTTTGCATGGAAAATTCATATTGCATGGTATAGTTGTCCAAATGACCTGAGAATTTAACCACATGCTGATTTCGGGTTTAGGACCCCACATGAAAATTTTCACATTTTTCCGATCCAAAATGCAAATGCAAAAAATTTAACATAAATTTCTGTATTATTCAAAATTCAATTTATCATGGTGTATACAATGAAAATTCAGTTTTAACAGATCATAACTCTGAACCCAATACCACAGAAATTTCCCCTGAATTTATTTCACAACACACGATTTACTGGAAATTTAGCAATCCTACACATGTTGTCTATTTCCCAAGTATAAATTTTTACTAAATAACATTGACATGGGAAAATTCCAGAAAATTCAGAGCAGAGACTGACGTATGTAGACATGATTCAATAGGATTAGGGCATCATAATTTCTCACGGATTATTAGGACCATGGGTAAACATACATGGCCATTCTTCCACATGCATTTTAAATAAATAATAACTCAACCATCCACAAAATAAGTGCACAACCATTCTCCCACACATTCCAACATTCACATTACGTAGCATAATAGGTTTACAATATATCCTCATCACAAAACACATCGAAAGTAATCATATATAAGGAGAGAACAGTTCACTGTTCTGCCTAGACGAACTTAACGGCGGTCTCTGGCCGTTCCAGGAGTGGAAGACAAGATCGCTGGATGCACACGGGGAATCTTGGTGTCAAGGCATTGACGCCAAGTTCCTGTCTGTGCAGGAACACAGACCGAATTCCAAATAACCAGAAGAATGGGGGGGTCTAGGACACGAGGAAAAATACATAAAAATGATAAAACCCTACTTGACATCTACATGGATGATAGGGGTAGGTTACTTGCCTCTTGCAAAACTCCCAAGGGATCTAAATGGCCGGAGAAGCTCTCCTTGGGCAGTCCCAAGAAGCCTCCACAATTGCTCTCCTCCGGGTTCTATGTCGATGCAGAAACCAAACCATGTTGGGGAAGTCCTCCCCGATGTTCCAGCTACCCTCCCAATGCAGTAGGTTGCGGATGAAGCCTTGAATCACCAGATTGAAGCCTCCAAAGTTGAATCTTTGTGCAGCTCTAAGCTAGGGTTTTCTCTATCTCTTGAAAGAGGTCAAGAGCGTTTTCTGGTTGGAAAGGGTGAAGTCTTATAGCAAAGAGGCCCTCAACCCACGCAGGGGCCGATGGGAAGGCTCAGAGCCATTGGGGACAGCTCCCCAATGGGTGAGCTAGCTTCCTCTCGGAAATCCGGGCTCTGCAACGCATGCAGGTCAGAGAAATTAGCGTCCACATCGCTGGACGCTGGACTTAGTGTTGGCGTCCATATGTTGACGCCGACACAACACCAACGTCTATTGATCTTGACACCAAGTTGGCCTTCGGCCAGAACTCAAAAACATGCATAAACCATGCACAACTTATACCTATATACATGCCATATGTATGCTATCATGTACACACTACCATCATACCATTCATACATTATTTACAACTAACTTATACACATGCATACATAAGTATAAATAGTTAATACATACGTAGATATGTACATCTATGCATACACAACATAAATTATTTACACGAAATGAAAATAATGCAACAAAATTCGAGGGCCTTACACCCTCTCCCCCTTAAATAAACTTTGTCCTCGAAGTTAGATCGACGCTACTCAAACAAAAGGGGATACTTCTTCTTCATCGCATCCTCAAGCTCCCAAGTAGCCTCCTCTCGCGAGAAGTTCTGCCAGAGAACTTTCACCGACGCAATACTCTTGTTCCGGAGATGCTGAACCTTCCGGTCAAGAATAGCTACTGGTTGCTCGATATACGACAGATCTGGCTGAATCTCCACTGGCTCATGACTAATCACATGAGACGGATCTCAGACATACTTCCTGAGCATAGAAACGTGGAATACGGGATGAACACTAGCTAGAGCTGGGGTAAAGCTAGCGCATATTCCATGCTGCCCAATCGTCTGAGAATCTCATACGGGCCAATGAATCTAGGGCTCAGTTTACCATGCCTGCCAAACCTAACGACACCTCGAGTAGGTGATATCTTTAAGAAGACATGATCACCCACCTCGAACTCAAGATCCTTCCTCCTGTTGTCGGCATAGCTCTTCTGCCTATCCTGAGCCGCAACAAGCCTCTTCCTGATAAGCTGGATCTTATCCGAAGTCTCTTGCACTAGCTCTGGACCGATCAGCTGCCTATCACCGGTCTCCTCCCAACATAAAGGAGATCTGCAGGGCCGACCATACAACGCCTCAAATGGATCCATACCAATACTCGTATGAAATCTGTTGTTGTATGCGAATTCCACAAGAGGTAAATGACGCTCCCAATCATCCTTCCAATCCAGCACACATGCCCTCAACATATCCCCGACCGTCTGGATAGTCCTCTCGGACTGTCCATCAGTCTGGGGATGAAACGCCGAACTGAGCTTCAGCTCCGAACCTAAAGCATCCTGAAGACCCTTCCACAACCTCGAAGTGAATCTCGGATCTCGATCAGAAATGATCGACTTCGGCACACCATGCAATCTAATGATACTACTAACATACAATCTAGCTAAGCTCTCAACCGACTGCTTCTTCTTCATGGGCAAGAATGAGCAGTCTTCGAGAATCTATCTACGACTACCCAATCGAGTCATTGCCCCTTCTAGATCGAGGCAAACCCGAAACAAAGTCCATAGTGACAGCTTCCCACTTCCACACTGGGATCTCCATCCTTTGCATAAGGCCGGATGGTCGCTGTCGCTCGGCCTTCACTTGCTGACACACCAAACACCTAGACACATAATCCGTTACATCCCTCTTCATGCCAGACCACCAAAAGGATCTCTTCAAATCCTGGTACATCTTAGTGTTACCCGGATGAATAGAGAATCACGAGCTATGAGCCTCCGCTAACACATGCTCACGGACATCTACCAAATCAGGGACACAAACACGGCGATGGAATCTAATCACACCGTCCTCATCACGAGCAATGCCTGCCTTGCCCACTAACTCTAAGAGTCTAGGGTCGGCTTTCTGTTGCTCGATCACCTCGTCAAAAACCGAGGACCTAAGGGATAACTGAGCTACAAAAGCCTGGCATAGCGATGGCTCTAACTCAGTCAACGCGCAAGCTACATCTTCCAACATCATCCAATCCTGCTAGAGAGATGGCCTCTTTCTACTCAGAGCATCCGCTATGACATTCGCCTTCCCAGGGTGATACTGAAGGTCGAAGTCATAGTCGTTCAAAAACTCAATCCATCTTCTCTGCCTCGGGTTTAGTTCCTTTTGGGAGAAAAGATACATCAAGCTCTTGTGGTCGGTAAACACCTCAAATCTGACACCATAAAGATAGTGCCTCCAGATCTATAGTGCATGAACCACTGCTGCGAGCTCCAAATCATGGGTCGGATAGTTCTTCTCATGCTCCTTCAACTGGCGAGAAGCATAAGCCACTACCCTTTCCTGCTGCATTAGCACACAACCTAAACCAATCCGAGACGCATCCGTGTAGATAGCAAAACCCTCTACACCGCTCGGTAAGACTAACACCAGAGCTGACGTGAGCTTAGTCTTCAACAATTGAAAACTACTCTCACACTTCTCGGACCAAACGAACTTCACTCCCTTTCTGGTGAGCTGAGTCAATGGGGCGGCGATGGATGAAAATCCCTCAATAAATCACCGATAGTAACCACCTAAACCAATAAAACTACGAATCTCCGAAGGGGTCTTGGGAATCTCCGAATCCATAACTACCTAGACCTTTGCTGGATCCACTGCTACACCAGCACCAGAGATAACATGCCCGAGGAAATGAACCTCGCGCAACCAAAAATCGCACTTGCTGAATTCACATACAGCTTGTGCTCACGAAGTAACCTCTAATACTACTCTCAAATGTTGACGGTGTGTGGCCTCGTCCGGAGAGTAGACCAACACATCATCATAAACACTACGACAAAGCTCTCTAATATGGCCTAAACATTCTGTTCATGAGATCCATGAATGCTGCAGGGGCATTGGTCAATCTGAAAGGAAGGACCAAAAACTCATAATGTCCATAACGGGTTCTAAACGCCATCTTGGACACATCCTCACTCCGAATCCTCAACTGATGATAACCAGATCGCAAATCAATCTTAGAAAAGACTGATGCATCTCGCAACTGGTCAAACAATCATCAATACGAGGCTAGGGATACCTGTTCTTCACAGTCACTTTGTTCAGCTTTCTGTAGTCAATGCATAACCTAAGTGACCCATCTTTCTTCTTGACGAATAATACAGGTGCGCCCCAAGGGGAAACACTAGGGCGAATAATCCCTTATCAAGCAACTCTTGCAACTGCCTCCTTAACTCGGCTAACTCTGCAGGTGCCATCCGATATGGAGCCTTCTTGATAGGCGAGGTGCCCGAAGCAACTCTATGGTAAACTCTATCTCTCTATCCGGTGGCAATCCAGACAAGTCATCAGGAAAGACATCTGGAAAATCCTGCACTACCTCAATCTCCGCAAGAGTAGGTGACTCATCAGCCTCTGGCACTAACACCACGCTGGCATGAAAAGCGTCACAACCCTTGTTTACCATGCGCATCGCCTTCATGGCAGAGATGACTAGCTTTCCCGCCAAGTTCCTTGGCAAGGATGAGAGAACTCATCCTCACCAGGAATGCGGAAAACAATCCTCTTCTGACGACAATCTACTAACGCATAGTGCTCCTCTATCCAATCCAGACCAAGAATAGCATCATAGTCCTTCATCTTTAGCAAGAAGAAACACCCATCTAGGATTCTATCCTCAATGCACACAGGTTGTTGGGTTTTCCATATATCATGTTTTTTATGATCACATTAATATCCTTGAACATTGATTTAATGCAAAATTGATGTGCTAACTAACATGAAAAACACCATGAAAGTTATGAGTTAAACATTGCTAAATTATACAATTTACATCACTAACAATGTATTTGCATGTAGGTGCACAAGCATGAAAGATGGAGCATTGAAGAGATGAGCAAATAGCACAAAAAACTGTCAAAGAGGTGCACTTGTCGACAGATGCAATGTACCTGTCGACAGATTCACACAGTCATTCCAAGACAGAACTCAGGTTTGTATCTCTGAGTGCACCTGTCGACAGATGCAATGTACCTATCGACAGATTCACACAGTCATCCTAGGGCAGAACTCAGGTTTTCTATTCCTGAGTGCACCTGTCGACATATGCAAATTGCCTGTCGACAGATACACTCAGAAATTTAGATTTTCTGAAACCCAGTTCTCAGCCTGAGTGCGCCTGTCGACAGATGCAAGTACACCTGTCGACAGACGACGAAAACATGAGATTTAGAGTTTCCAAATCCGGCCCCACTTGGGTGTTTCCTTCCTCCACGACCCCCACCTTTACCCAACACTATATAAGCATCCTTTTGGAGCCAAATTCGCATAGAGCAGCCTCCCAACCAAGAGCCTCCAAGGGACCAAGAGGAAAAGCCCCAAATTGCTGCTCTGCTTCAACTTTCTGCCCAGATCGTTGTGGAATCGCCATCCATGCGAAGTTGAAGCCGGATCGTCATCAATTCAACCTTCTACATCGATCAATCTACATCCATCGAAGTTTGAAGAGCGTTTGGACGATCCACGAGAAGAATTCCAACTGGATTTGTTCCCCAACTCTAAATTCTTCTCCATTTCACAATTTCCATTCCATTGTGTGTGTGTGGTTGTGTTTCGAGCATCCCTTGTGCTTGATTCACGAATTTGTGGTTGTTCTGATCGTGGTTCATCAGACAACGTGTGTGTGGTTTAGTTGTTGTGTTGAACTCGCTCATAAGCAGTCGTTTCTGCGTGTGTGTGTGGACGGTGGATGTAGGATACACGAGTTGTGTACTTCGAACCACCTTAAATCATCGTGTTCTGTGGTTTGTTCGCGTTTTGCGATAGATGATTGGTAGGCATGGTGTTCATACGCACGTTTAATTCCCTATTTTCAAAACATCAACTCAAGCTTTCTTAATCTCAATCAAATTCCAATCAAGTTTCAATTGAGATTGCTGTAGGACCGAAAAGAAGCCATCAATAATTTAGAATTTGCGGTAATCTATTCAACCCCCCCCCCCCCCTTCTAGATTACCACATCGTGTTATTCCGCATAACCCTTCAATTGGTATCAGAGCACGGTTTCTCCGATTTACTGTTTTTCGTCATTTGATCTAGCGATCAGGAGATTTTCGATCTTATGGATTCTAGCAAAGGGTATATGGCCGAGGGACATTCAGTAACCAGACCACCCTATTTTGATGGCACTGACTATTCTTATTGGAAAAATCGTATGCAAGTATTTTTGAGAGCTCAAAATTACGAGCTGTGGAAGATAGTTAGCAAGGGACCATACGTGTTGCCCGAGGACGAAGACACCTGGACGAAAGACCAAATAGCTAAAGGAACTCTCAACTAGAGCACACTAAACATGATGCAATGTGCGGTGCATCCAAAGGAGTTCTCAAGAGTCTCCACATGCTCAACAGCAAAAGAGATGTGGGACAAACTTGAACTCATTTACGAAGGTACGTCCGAGGTAAGGGAAACTAAAGTTAGCATGTTAGTGTCTGAATATGAAATGTTCAAGATGAAAACTGATGAAACCATATCAAACATGTTTGCAAGATTCATACTAATAGTTAACAGGCTAAAAGGTCTTAAGAAGGAATACTCTGAAAGTGACTTAGTAAGAAAGATACTTCGATCTCTTACTTCATTTTGGAATACTAAGGCCACTGTCATTGAGGATTCCAAAGACCTTTCCAAAATGAAATTGGATGAACTAATTGGCTCCTTAATGACATATGAAATCAACATCAAAAGAAAAGAATTAGAAGAAAATCCTAGGAAGTCAATTGCTCTAAAAGCATCCAACAAAACATCAACAAGCTCCAAGAAATCCATTCAACAAGATAGTGATGAGTAAGAAACATCTAGTGAGAGTGATAATGGTGAAATGACAATGCTCACTAGACAATTCAAGAAATTTCTGAAGTTCAAAAGGAGAGACACATGTAACTCTAAACCTTTTCAAAAGAGAAATTTTTCACAGAAATATGAGTCCAACAAAAAATCTGACATTGTTTGTTATGAATGCAAGAAACAAGGGCACATGAGAGGAGAATGCCCGGAACTCAAGAAGTAGCTGAAGAAGGAAAAATTCACCTCCAAGAAAGCCAAAGCAATGTTGGCCACCTGGAGTGATGAAGATGAAGATGAAGATGCACAAGAAACATCCGATGATGAAGAAGTGAAATGCTTAATGGCTAGGAGTGATGACTCCACCGAGGTAAACTTCTCATTTGATGATTTCACTGCAAGTGAATGGGAGGAAGCATACACTACTCTATTTGAAAATTTTTGTGAATATAGATCTAAAAATAAGCATTAAAAAAGAAATGCAACTCCCTTATGCATAATAAAAACAATGATGAACGAATTGCATTCCTGACAAAGAATAGAAATGATGAAAGTTGATGAAAAGACTCATAATGAAGAGATGGATTGCTTGAAAATGAAATTGCAAGAAACACAAAAAGGAAAAGACTGTTTAAGCCATTCTCTTGAATTCCTTCAAGAAGAACAATTAGAAACAAAGAAAAAGTTGGAACAAACTGAAAAAGAATTGAAAGAAAAATCTGAGGACTTAATGAAATTTGTAAAAGGAAAGCAAAATCTAGATGCGGTTTTGGGCGCCAAAATACATGTTACCAAGCATGGATTAGGATATCAACCTGTCAAACAAAAGAAAATAGGAGAGTCATTGATCACTTCCTTTGTTGATCCTAGCCCAAGCACAAGCAAGCATGTTCCCACAAAGCATAACTCAAGACAGTCTCAGACCAGGCAATGCAACTCAAACAAAATGTTCCCAACAAACAAAAGAAAAAGTCATCTGTCGACAGATGGAATGGTGCCTGTCGACAGACAAGAACAACTTTAACTAATAAACAGTCTATCAAGCAACAAAAAATTGAAAAGAAAATTTCTTCATGCAATGTGTGTAAAAAGATTGGTCATGATGAAAAACAATGTTGGAATAATCCAAAGAAACAGAAATTCAAACAAGTTTGGATTCCCAAACATCTACTTTGTTGCATGAATGAAATTTTGGGACCCAAAGTGATTTGGGTACCAAAACCTCTTGTCTGATCCACATGCTGGAATGCCTAGCAGCCCAACATCAAAACAAATGGTACTTGGATAGCAGCTGTTCGAGGCACATGACGGGCGACAAAGGTAAATTCTGTTTCCTAGTGGAGAAAGACAGAGGACAAGTCATTTTTAGAGGTAACAACAAAGGCCAAATCATTGGCACATGTAATGTTGGTAAGTGTACCTCCAATTCAATTGAAAATGTACTGTTGGTTGATGGCCTTAATCACAACTTGCTTATCATAAGTCAATTGTGTGATAGAGGTCACAACGTCATGTTTGAATCAAATTCATGTCAAATTGTTGATAAAGAAACAGGAAGTGTAAAATTTTCTGGAAAAAGAGTGAATAACATTTACTTAGTTGACTTAGATGATCCAGAAAATGACAACTTGTGTCTTGTTGCAAATAGACAGGATGAATTGACCTTGTGCATCGTAGGCTTGGCCATGCGAGCTACAACGTGTTGCACAAGATCATGAAGCTCAAATTGGTAAGTGGACTTCCAGACATTTCTTTTAACAACAATGAAAGTTTTTGTGATGCATGTGCACAGGGAAAACAGACCCGGAAGTCTTTCAAATCTAAAGCACAGGTAAGCACATCTAAACCATAAGAACTGTTGCACATGGACCTTTTTGGACCAACCAGAACTTTAAGTCTCAATGGCAAACGTTTTGGTTTTGTCATTGTAGATGATTTTTCTAGGTTCACATGGGTCAAATTCATGGCACACAAAAGTGAAACACTTACAATCTTCCAAGAATTCTTTAACAAGATTGAGCATGGCAATGTGAATAAAATATGCTCAATCCGCACCGATCACGGGGGAGAATTTGATAACAATGCATTTTCTGATTTTTGCAGGCACCAAGGGATTGAACATCTGTTCTCTTCCCCAAGGACTCCAGAACAAAATGGAGTAGTGGAGAGGAAAAACAGAACATTGGTGGAAATGGCTCGCACTCTTCTAGTTGAAGGCCAACTCTCCAAAAGCTTTTGGGCAGAAGCAGTGAACACTTGTGCTACATTCTAAACAGAGCCATGGTAAGACCTGTGATAAAGAAAACCCCCTACCAGTTGTTGAAAGGTAAGAAACCCAACCTTGGGTACTTCCGAGTTTTTGGCTCAAAGGTATTTATTCATAACAATGATAAATCTGATTTAGATAAATTTGAAGCCAAAAGTGATCAAGGTGTTTTTCTAGGCTACTCAGAACACTCTAGGGCATATAGGGTATTTAACAATAAAAGACGCACTGTGGAAGAAACTCCACATGTCATTTTTGATGAGACTTATGCCAAATCTAACAGCTTGAATATTAACAGGACTGAAAAAGAGGATGAAGGAACATCGCTTAAGGATCTACAAGTCAAAGCAAAAGACAAATCTGAAGAAGATTCAAAGACCAAAGGTGGATATCTTCACAGGGACTACGATGAAGATGATGAAAGAGCATTCAGAAAACAAGATGAAACACTTGAAGAGAATCCACCAGAAAGTGAACCTCCTGAAGAACGACATTCACAAGATCAAATTCCTCAAGGACAAGATACTCTCGGCCCTTCAACAATCACAAATGTGAGGTATTCCAAAGATCACCCACTTGATGATGTGATAGGTAGTTTAAATGACTCTGTTCAAACAAGGTCTCAAGTAAGACAAATAATTGAACATGATCTTTTTGCTTTTGTTTCTCAAGTGGAACCCAAAAATGTTGAAGAAGCCTTAAAAGATAACTCGTGGATTGATGCTATGTATGAGGAACTTGGTCAATTTCAAAGAAATAATGTATGGAGTTTAGTTCCTAGAACCCCTGAAATCTCTATCATAGGAACTAGATGGGTGTTTAGGAATAAACTTAATGAAGAAGGAAAAGTGGTCAGAAATAAAGCAAGACTCGTTGCAAAAGGATATAGTCAAGAATTTGGTGTAGATTTTGAAGAATCCTTTGCTCCTGTAGCCAGGTTAGAAGCAGTCAGAATTTTATTGGCATATGCATGCTCCCATAAGTTCAAACTTTATCAAATGGATGTTAAAACTGCTTTCTTAAATGGCTATATCAAAGAAGAAGTCTATGTCTCTCAACCACCAGGTTTTGAAAATTCTGAAATGCCTAACCATGTGTATAAATTGCACAAAGCTCTTTATGGTTTGAAACAGGCACCTCGAGCTTGGTATGATAGACTAAGCAATTTTCTGGTAAGCAAAAACTATTCAAGAGGTAAAGTGGACCAAACTCTCTTCACTAAGAAAGTTCGCAATCACATGATTGTTGTTCAAGTTTATGTGGACGATATTATATTTGGTTCAACTAACCCTTCACTGTGTGAAGAATTTTCTAAACATATGCACAGTGAATTTGAGATGAGTCTAATGGGGGAGCTTCAATTCTTTCTTGGTTTGCAGGTGAAACAACATAAAGACGGATTCTTCATAAATCAAGAAAAATATGTCAAAGAGCTTCTCAAACGATTTCAATTTGAGCAAGTTAAACCGGCCTCCACCCCAATGAGCACAAGCATCAAATTGGAAAATGATGAGAAAGGTAAACCGGTAGATGCAAAGCACTTCCGAGGTATGATTGGCTCACTCCTTTATCTTACTGCAAGTAGACCGGATATACAATTTAGTGTTTGCCTTTGTGCTAGATATCAATCTAGTCCAAGGGAAAGCCATTTAATTGCAGTCAAGAGAATTTTCCGATATCTCTCAGGCACATGCAATTTGGGTTTTTGGTACCCAGCAGGCAGTAGTTTTGATTTGATCTCATATTCTGATGTTGATTATGCTGGATGTAAAATTGATAGAAAAAGCACTAGTGGATATTGCCAATTCCTTGGCGGTTGCATGGTTTCGTGGGCATCCAAGAAACAACACTCGGTTGCACTCTCCACTGCAGAGGCAGAATATGTCGCTGCAGGAAGTTGTGCAGCTCAAGTGTTGTGGATCAAAAGTCAGTTAGCTGACTATAATGTTGAAATTGGATGCACACCTATCCTATGTGACACACAAGTGCTATCAACCTTTCAAAAAACCCTATCCAACACTCAAGGACTAAACACATAGAAATCCGTCATCATTTCTTGAGAGATGAAGTTGCCAATAAAACCTTGGAACTTAATTTCATTCCCACAGAAAAACATTTGGCTGACATTTTCACCAAACCCTTGTCTGAAGATAGATTCACATCCTTAAGAAGAGAATTGGGTTTGTGTAAAATGCAATGAAACTAACTATCTATATTGGAGTACATGCTCTTTATGTGTGAATGACTATGTGGTATAACAAATGGTGAACTGTGGAAGAACAAGTTCGGCTTGTTTGGAAACTATCATCATGCGTGAGAAAATATTCTCTGCCAAGTATCCATAGTCCCATTGCATATAAAGGTCCTGTACTTCACATAGGATTTTTAGTTTCCTTACATTTTATCATGTTAACTCCATGAAACAATGCTTTTTCTGTGACTTGTGTATGACTTTCTTTAAATGATCATGCTGTCTTGTATTAAATGCTTGTGTGAATCCTTGCTTAGATATTGTGTCAACACGTGCACACACTATGGGGGAGTGAGTTAAGGATAGATGAGTATTTTCTTGAGGAAACTCTTCCTACATCTCCTTGTTGAATTCTCACTCCTTGAACTCAATGTGCAATCAATCTAAAACCAGAAAAATCCAATCTGTTCATATCTGTCGACAGTCTCACTCCATCTGTCGACAGGTACACTCAGTTTTGTTCTGACTGAAACTCCAATTCATCAGTCTGTGTGCATCTGTCAACAGACAGATCCCTTCTGTCGACAGATACACACATTCTTCTTTATTTTTCAATTCCTTCTTCATACTTCTCAAGAAAGTGTTCCTTACTTGATTTAAAGGTAAACATTGGTTTGTTTGTGTGCAATGTAACCTTTTCATATCCACTTCATGTCAAAGTCGTGAACCAAGTCTAATGATGTTTGATGCAACACTTGATTGAGGTCTATTTAGATCATTTTGAACACAATGAGCAAACCAAATGATTTTTAAACATCTCCTTTGAATAACTCCCTTGTCGTTAAACATGAATCTAAAATGATTTGAAAAAAAAAAAAATCAGAAGGTTCCTGAATTTGATGTTCTACATTATAACATGCCTAAAGAAATCTCATGTACTTGACGAAAAGCAAAAAAAAAAAAAAGAGAAAAGCTACCTATTTTTTCGGTTAAATCAACAAATTTATCTTTCATTTGTGGGATGGAGGTAGAGCAATGATGAAAATCACTAAGTAACCGGGGACATGGGCATCACTAATGTCGGTCTTCGTGTCAAAAGGTTGTTTCATTATTTCTATACAATGGCTTGATGGACACTCACATTGAGTAACTGGGGGTATTGGCATCACAAATGTCTACCTTCACATGAAAAAGGGAAAGTGCTCCTCATTACCTCTTTTCCATCTTCGTTGTTTAAAGATTCTAAAATCATACCATAAATAGAGTGAAGCCTCCGAAAACTTTTATGTCAAGTCCAATGTGCTTCTTATGGGTAAGATGTTCTTGTGGCCATCTAATTCAACTGTCATCTGACTATCATCTCTATTTAGATGCATGTTTTTCTTCAACGGCCTTAATCAAAAGAGTTATTTAATTTTCACTGGCTATTGTGAAATGTGTTATTCATGATCTAATTAAAGAACTTATCGGTTTTAATTCAAAAATTTTAGAATTGTGTCATGTCTTCATCATAATGGATATGAATTTTTATCTTGTACATACACCTTTTACCTTAAAACACAAAATGAACACTTGTCCCTTTGAAAAATCTTGTCAAAAATCAAGTTTTAGCCAAAAAGGGGTTATCTGTCGACAGATAAATTGTCATCTGTCGACAGACGATGACCCAGATCCATTTTTGAAGCAAACCCTCGCACCGGTTCAAGTCTTTTGTGTGGGGCCTCTTTTTTAAAACCCTTCTCAACCTATTCTAAGGCCTCCCACGACCACTTCTCACCATTCCCCTCTCATTTCCTCCTCCTTCTCCAAACCCATCTCTTTCCCCTTCCGGGCTCAAGATCCGCTCCGTCTCCGACGATCCTACTGCTCCTCATCTGGGATCCCTCCACTCTCCTTCCCAAACGCCATTCTCACCCTCCTTCCTGAGATGGCACCAAATCAAATCTTCTCGCTCGCCGTCGTCGCGCTTCGACGGACGCCGGAGAAAGCTCCAGGGCTCCGTCCGAACGTCGCAGCAAGCATTGTGAGGATCGGTTGCCGGAACTCATTGTTCCTCAAGGTCTCCGTATTATCCGGGCCACCGGCACCTTCAAGAAACTTGTCCAATCCCGGTATGTGGACTTCGAGTCCTTAGCACCGATGTTCCCCTCCCTCCTACCCTATTTTGACACTCAAGGGTGGACATCTTTCTTGTACTCACACTTGCAATACTCTCCAACTGCCGTCACAGAGTTTTTCAATAACCTAGGGCTTTCGATCAGGGAGATCTCTACTCTTCGGTGAAAGGCACTCGTTTTCGCCTCACCGCCAATCTTATCTCGACAGCCCTTGAAATTCCAAACTCAGGAGTGCAATCTTCAACTACACTCCTTCCGCTTCTGAGTAGTATGAACTTCTCACGTTGCAACCTTATGACTCCACTAAGGAAATTGCTCGTCTAAATGCCAACTCCTTTCCTCCTTTGATCCGGATGATCCATCACATCTTCACTACCTTGATCGTCCCGAAGGATGAAGAAGCGAGATTAGTCACCGAGGTCCACAAGTCTTTGTTCATATTCTTCCTCAAGTGTCAACCAATCAATCTGCCTGAACTCATGATAAGCCTCATCCGTCGGTGTTTCTCAAACACCAAAAGATCAATGCCATACGCTTGCCCCATCACCTCACTTCTCATTTTCATTGGCATTCCTATCGCTTCAACTGAGCTCATTGCTGCTAACCGAATGGGCTACAAGATTGTAGACGGTGTAGTCACAAGGACTCTCAAAGGAAAGGAACCACAAGGAGCTGAAGAGTCTTCTGCTGAAGAAGACAATGAAGCCGATGAAGCAAATGAAGGCAGTGATGAAGAACCTCAGGATGAGCAAATGCCTGATGAAGCTCAAGAATTTAATGATGTACCTGTGCCTCAAGAACAATCTCTTCGTGATTACTTGGCACAAATGCATCAACAAATGATCTCAGGTTTTGCTCAGATGAATTCCAGATTTGATCAAGTGGACGCTCGCCTCAACTCACTGGATGAATCTTACGTGCAAATCCGAGACTAGCTTGATTTCCTCTACTCCGAGAGATGGATCCCGTCATCTTCCACCTGCTGGTCATGACAATGAATAAAGGGTCTCAGGGTCGTTAGAGGTCATTAAGAGTCTTAGCTAGGAGTTAGTCTCACTTGTCCAGTCATCTTTTGCTTGTTCATGTTATTTCCCTTTCTTTTGATCTTTATTGAGTCATGTCATGATTGTCTCTTGTACTGTGAAATTTGAATGATCAATCAATGGAAACTCACAGTTCATGTTTATTTGTCTCTTAATGTGCATGACTTGACATTTTGAATGTTGTCAAAAAGGGGGAGAACATCAATATGCATCAATTGGATGTTTTTGTCATCATCAAAAAGGGGGAGGGGAGATGTTGGGTTTTCCATATATCATGTTTTTTATGATCACATTAATATCCTGAACATTGATTTAATGCAAAATTGATGTGCTAACTAACATGAAAAACACCATGAAAGTTATTGAGTTAAACATTGCTAATTATACAATTTACATCACTAACAATGTATTTGCATGTAGGTGCACAAGCATGAAAGATGGAGCATTGAAGAGATGAGCAAATAGCACAAAAAACTGTCAAAGAGGTGCACCTGTCGACAGATGCAATGTACCTGTCGACAGATTCACACAGTCATTCCAAGACAGAACTCAGGTTTGTATCTCTAAGTACACCTGTCGACAGATGCAATGTACCTGTCGACAGATTCACACAGTCATCCTAGGACAGAACTCAGGTTTTCTATTCCTGAGTGCACCTATCGACAGATGCAAATTGCCGTCGACAGATACACTCAGAAATTCAGATTTTCTGAAACCGAGTTCTCAGCCTGAGTGCGAGTCTTTCAATGAACATGGGCCTGAGCCCATCCATGAATCGATTTGCCTTAAGTCTTTCGTTCCCACCAGATGTGGGGCATACACAGCAAGACGCGCGAACTGAGCCTCATACTCAGCCACAGACAATCCCTTCTGCTTCAGTGCGGCAAATTCCGTCGCTTTCTTCTCCTTCACTCTCTCAGAGAAATATTTTCCCCGGAATATCTCCAGGAATTCAGCCCATTCCAGTTCAGCTATATTAGGCAGGTGGGCCGATGTGGCCTTCCACCATGCTCGGGATCCTTGGTAAATTGAAAAGTGGCCAGTACCACTTTCTCTCTATTAGTGCATTGCATCACCTGGAAAATCCTTTCTATCTCCTCTTGCCAATTTTCTGCCTCATCCAGATCAGGGGATCTTGAGAAACGAGGAGGGTTTAAACTCCTAAAATTCCGGTGCAGATCACCGGCTCCATTCCTTGCAGCTCCAGCCTGATTGCCAGCCTGAACTACATTTTGTAATGCCTGGGTCAGTCCAGCCACGGTTTCTTGCATAACTTGCCACTGATTACGAGCCATTGCAGTTGAGGGTAAGAGTTATGAGGGTTCCTGAGAAAAGGATGGAAACCAATTAATCTCTCTAGACATTATAAGAGTCAATGGGTAGGAGTGTTAATTCTTTCTAACATATTCCCAGTCTCTACCCATTCTCACCAGGAACTGTATTTAATTTTCATGACCTAGGTTCCATAGGTATCTCCTATTCCTGAGACATATCCTATTTGGTATTCCTAGGCTCTGATACCACTTAACTGTCACGTCCCGAGAATTACGCAGCGGATATTAATTCGAAGAATTCGAGTCGATATTCCGAGACGTGGACAGTCGGCAAATAAGCCTCTAGCTAGCGCGCACTAAATGTATATCAACACAACATCACAATAGGGCCCATATGTTGAACTCAAATAAATTGTATTCGAATCTCAACTCATTGTATTTCAAATAGAAACTATTACAGGACTAAGACTCAATAAAAACAAAAGTACATAATGCCTCACTTCCTACTACATTGATCTAACACTCAAAATAAACTAACTATAGATAGACTCATGTTTGGGACGCTCTTCACTCGGACGCATTCCCATCCTCGACTTGCTCTTCCTCTTGCACTTCATAGTCACCTAGATTGGGTAAAAGTAGGGAATGAGCAAACTAGCCCAGTAGGATTTATATCTCAATGTGCGGGCAATGATATAAGTGATTAACATTTTAGAACTAGGCAAGTACGATGAATGATATGCATGTACGAATAAAAACTCGTTAAAACATGATATAAAAACAAGCTAGAGAGAGAGATCATGATAGAATAAGATTGATGAACAAGATGACAAGAGAGAACTAGAAATAGATCACTTTGTACAAGCACGCAAGATTTCACTTGATGTTAATAGCTTTCAAGAACGCAAGATATCACTAATTGCATTAAATGCAGGATGGCCATATCACGCAAGCAAGCAAGCAAGATTTCACAAGCACGATCAAGTAACACTAATCAGGCACGTAGACACCAATGTACACCAAGAAAAGATCCATCAAGAATGTACACCAGGACACGTGTATGTGGTTATGTATCTATCATTCAACACGCACGCACGATTTTCCCAGCGCAGATGCAACGCCAGTAATCATTATACCCCATGGTTAACAGTATATCTATGACTCGCCGTCATTGGGGCTAGATTGGAGCCCTTGGACACACGCCGTGCCCTGTCAGCATCTCACTTAAATTTTTAAATGTAGATACCCACAATCATTAATAATGGCCAAGGAGAGTTTCAAAACGTAGCATGTGTAATGTCATGTTCATGATGATGATGAGAAGAAGTAATAATTAAATTGAACATGATTTCATGAGAACAATGGTCAAGAGATAAATTCGGCAGCATAACGGTACGATTTATACTTTCGTTCAATCTTTACATTAATGGCTTTAGTCTAGATTGTAAGTCACACTCACGAGATCAAGAAGAGAAAGGAAGTGCACGCTATGTCCAGGGAACTTCAATGGTACAACCAACTCGTCGGCCATGTGGGAATCCATGGTCAGAGGAGATTTACGGAGGCCTTGGTGAAAAGTCTACCGATTCGGAATGACCGGTAGAGAGTTTCCAATTTCCCAAGAAAAGGCTACCTAACAGTGCTAGTGTGTAGTGCGGTACGCGTGTCTCAATTCTCAAACCATCAGTCTCAAACTCGCAGGAAGCACTTGACAATATAACATGGAATAAAACTATGCACTTTAACTCATCATGGTTTGCATGATTTTTTGATAACTCTTATCATTTAAATGTGGAAGAACAGTAGGAAGATTAAATCACAAGTAGCACGAATGGATCATAATATTTAAGGAGCACTTAGAATAGTATTCATGTAATTAAAGCTTTTAAATGGGTTAATAGATTTTAAGCCATTAAACAACAATCATGTAAGGATTAGACCCAAGACATGCAACTTACACAGTAAATATCATATTTAAACAGATCTTGGGTATATGCGAAAAACTAGGCAGGAAAACACGTGGTTTCAGGTAAAGTTCTGAGATCGCGACATATCCCTATAAGGAAGGCGACATGTAGTTGTGAGGAACGCGACTGGGGCGGTCCGATTCAGGCAGCATGATCACGACAACGGTCTTGTCGCAATCAGGTCGCGACAGGTCGGGCTGTCGCGACGAGACCTCGGAAGGCGACACATCGAGCCGTCGCATTCACAGGATCTGCGCCTGAGTCCGACTGGGATCTGACATGCTCTTGGTTCAGACTTACCATGTTTTGACACAGGAGCGATATTCATGAAACGCCTATATCTCTCTATATGCTGACCTTTAGACAAAACTTTCAACATAGAAAATGTCGAGGACATCTATTGGAAGAACTTTGATGTTGGGGGTTTTACCTAATTCGGTCTTTGCCCTTGTGAAAAACATGAAGAACTTAAAGTTAAATGCAACCAGAAAAACGCAGTATCATGCATGACTCTATTAAGAAGTTTATAACTCTCAAACTAATGACATTTACACAAAACCTTTAACATGAAGATGACCCTAACGACTAATAAAAGAACTTTCATGTTGGAGTCTTGACCTACTTCGGTCTTAAATCTCAAGAAAACAGGAATAACCTAAGGCTAACTGCAAACCCGAAAACACAGTATTATGCATGACTCTCTTACGGGGTTCATACTCTCTAACTAATGAGATTTAGACAAAACGTTCAACATGAATGATGATCGTGACATCAAGTAGAATAACTTCCATGTTAAGATTTTACTCTAATTCGGTCTTGAATCACGTGAAACATATTAAGAACGGGAAAAGCCCTGACAGTGCGCGACTTTTGCAAAACGCTTATAAATCAAGATCTACTAAATGAAATTCGATGAAACCAGTGGGAAATGAAAGTTAACTTGATTCTCTACACATTGGTATAGAATATGTTAAGATTTGGCCCAAGAAAACCTACCTTTGGTCGACTTCAAGAGAGTGGTTTGTGCAGGTCGCAGCAGATGAGAAGGGGAAGAAGAACAGCTTCTTGTGGTCGTTCCACAGCTCCTCAGCCACCAAGAGCTCCTCCACACGACCCTAGCAAGTTCTAAATTCATTCCTAGGGTTTGGGTGAAGAGTATTTAAGTAACCATGGTGTTTAGGAGTCCTATTATAACTAGGAAAAGAGGATTTCGGGATTGGCATGTTTGGTTTCCTATTTTTGATGATTTCCTCCTCCCTTTGAGTGTGTGAGGCATTAGGAAACCTCCTTTCATAGTTAGGCACGAATTTGGGTTGCCATGAATGCATGATTGCATCCCAATTCAACTCTAATTGCCTCTTTTTAATTTCAGCTTATTTATGGTTACGAATTTCTATGTATTTCTAGCTTTATTTGATTTTTGGGCCAAATGTTGCCCATTGGCCCATTATGATAATGGGTCATCAATATAAATGTTGGAAGTCTCCCCAACACTTTTATTTATTTTTTGATTGCGTCGCATTTCCGTGTTAACGTTTTTGACTTGTTTCCTTATTTAGATAATCAGTCGCAATAACTCTTAAACCTAGCCCAAATGATTTTTATTGAACCAAATTTCTTGATGGGTCATTAGAGGATATTATTTGAAGTCCATATGTGATTTTTATTTAATTTTCTAACTCATTCTAGTACGTGTGATAATGATTTTCCGACTTATTCGTGAATTAGGTAATAAGTCGCGAAACACTTTAAACTTGGATAATCTGATTTTTCTTGGCACAAATTTCTTTGTGAAACATTAATAATAATATTTAGGGTTGATTTATAATTTTTACGGAATTTTCCGATGTGTTTTAGCACATACGATAATGATACGCATGTTTTTAATACTTCCGATATTATGGAAATTATTTATTTCCATTTACTTTGAATTAAAATTTCTGGGGTGCTACACCCTCCCCCACTTAGGGAATTTGGTCCCCAAATTCATGTATAGAAAATTATCGTGCAAGTGAGGCATACTTGTGAATAACTCCGGGTATCTTTTGCGCATTGCTTCCTCGGTTTCCCACATGTCGTCCTCATCCATGCGTTGATTCCATCGAACCCTTACTAGTGGAATAACTTTGTTCCTTAGTTGGCGCAGTTCCCGATCCACGATCTTAATCGGCTTCTCTTGATATGTTCCATCTTTGTTAAATTCCAGAAGCTCATATTCTATGACATGCCATGGATCTCGTACATACTTTTTCAACATGGATATGTGGAACACATTGTGTATTCCATCCATTTGTGGTGGTAAAGTGAGACGATATGGCACCTCGCCGACTCTTTCGAGGATTTCGAAAGGCCCGACAAACCTTGGTGACAACTTGCCTTTAATGCCAAATAGCCTTATCCCACGGCCTGAGATTACTTTCAAGAATACATGTTCACCAACCTGAAACTCCAGGTCTCTTCTTCTATTATCTGCATATGCCTTTTGTCTTTGCTGCGCCACTGCCATTCTTTCTTTAATAAGCTTTACCTTCTCTGTGGTTTCCCTTATCATCTCGGGTCCTAGCATTTGTTTTTCGCCAACTTCATACCAGCATATTGGGGATCGGCAACTCCTGCCGTAGAGTGCTTCAAATGGTGCATTTGAATGCTAGCTTGATAGCTATTATTGTAGGCGAACTCCACAAGAGATAAGTGTTCATGCCAGCTACCGCCAAAATCTAGGACACATGCTCTAAGCATATCTTCAATGACCTGGTTGGTTCTCTCCGTCTGACCATCTGTCTGTGGATGGAAAGCCGTGCTAAAGTTTAGTTTAGATCCCAAGGAGTAATGCAGTCCTTTCCAAAAGTGGTGTGAACCTAGGGTCTCTATATCACACGATAGACACCGGTACTCCATGTAATCTGACTATTTCCTTTACATACAATGCGGCTAGATCATCTACTGACCACTTATTCTTCACTGGCAAGAAGTGAGCCGACTTAGTTAAGCGGTCGACAATAACCCAGATTCCATCGAATCCACCTCTAGATTTAGGTAGTCCAAAAATAAAGTCCATCCCTATACCTTCCCATTTCCATGCCGGATTTCTAGGGGTTTGAGTTTACCTTGGGTCGCAAGTGTTCTGCCTTGACTTTTTGACATGTCAAGCATCGGGCGACATATTCCGCCACTTCTCTCTTCATATTAGGCCACCAAAAGCTTCTTTTCAAATCCTGATACATCTTGGTAGTTCTAGGATGGATGGTATACCTGGTCTTGTGAGCCTCGTCCATAATCATTTTCTTTGTCTCTGCATGGTCGGGTACACAGACTCGATCTCGGAACAATAGTCTTCCATCTTCAGTTAATGAGAATCCGGCCTCTGGTCTAGATTAGCCTTAATCTCTACAAGTACAAGATCATTATCTTGGAGTGTTGTGATGTCCTCCAGTAGTGTAGGTTGTGCCCTAGTACTAGCAACAAGACATCCCTTCTCTTTGATGTCAGCATCAATATTTAACTTGGCAAGTCTTCTAACAACTTCCATTCGTTCACCATTAAACTTGACAGTGTGATCATTGGCTTTCTACTTAGCGCATCTGCTACAGCATTTGCTTTTCCTGATGATATTGGATCGTGAAGTCGAAGTCTTTGAGATACTCCAACCACCTCCGCTGTCTCATATTCAAGTCCTGCTGAGAAAACAGATACTTCAAGCTTTTATGGTCAGAAATCACAATGAATTTCTCACCATATAGATAATGACGCCATATTTTCAAGGCAAAGACTACAGCCGCTAGCTCCAGATCATGTACAGGGTAATTGTCCTCATGCTTCTTCAATTGTCTGTATGCGTAGCATATAACTTGCCCATTCTGCATCAGCACACAGCCAAGGCCGATCCCGGATGCATCGGTGTATACTTCAAAACTACCCCCAGCAACTGGCAGTGTTAGTACGGGTGCTGAGGTAAGGTGCTCTTTCAATGCCTTGAAACTTTCTTCACATTCCTCAGTCCATGTAAATGGATTCTCCTTCCTGGTAAGCCGGGTTAATGGTACAGCTATTTTCGAGAAATCATTAATGAAGCGACGATAATAGCCGGCTAAACCCAGAAAGCTTCTAATCTCCGACACAGTTGTCGGCCTTGTCCAGTTCTTTACCGCCTCCACCTTAGACGGATCTACAAAGATTCCCTCCTTGGATATGAGTGGCCAAGGAAAGACACCTCTTCCATCCAGAACTCACACTTACTAAGTTTGGCATAGAGTTGATTGTCTCTAAGCACTTGTAGAGCCATCTTCAAGTGTTCTTCGTGTTCTTCTTTGGATTTGGAGTAAATAAGGATGTCGTCAATGAACACCACTATAAACTGGTCCAAGTATGGCCTATAAATATTATTCATAAGTTGCATGAAAGCCGCTGGAGCATTTGTTAAGCCAAACGGCATAACTACGAACTCATAGTGACCATATCTACTTCGGAATGCAGACTTATGAATATCCTCCTCCTTTATTCTTAGTTGATGGTAGCCTGACCTTAGATCTACCTTGGAGAAATATTGTGCGCCAGAGATCTGATCAAACAGTTCATCAATGCGGGGTAGTGGATACTTGTTCTTTATTGTCAACTGGTTCAACTGACGGTAATCAATGCATAGCCTCATTGTCCCGTCCTTCTTTCTGACAAATAGCACTGGCGCTCCCCACGGGGATGTGCTAGGCCTGATAAAACCTTGATCTAGTAATTCTTGGATTTGTCTTTAACTCCTGCAATTCAACCGGGGACATACGGTACGGGGCTTTTGAAACAGGGGCTGCCCCAGGGAGTAACTCAATGGAGAAGTTTACCTCCCGCTCAGGTGGTATACCAGGTAATTCCTCTGGAAATACATCAGGATAGTCCCTGACTATTGGAATGTCTTCTAGGGTCGGTTTCTTCTTTTCAGTTGCCAAGACAGAAACTAGGAAAGCATCACAACCCTGGTTGATCAGCTTAGAGGCCTTTAAGGAGGAGATCAAGATAGGGTGTTTGTGATAGCGGGTGCCAAGTAGTGACAAAGTTGGAAGGTTTGGTCTTTTAAAAGTGACCCTCCTATGGCGGAAGTTTACATCGGCATCATATTTAATTAGCCAATCGACACCCAGAATGGCATCATAACCCTTCATGTCTAAACAGATAAGGTTGGCAGGAGATTGTGTCCCCCAATTATAGTTTCGCATTTCGGCAAGTAGTGAGTGAGTTCAGATTCTGAGCCTAGTGGGAGGCTACAGTGATCTTGGATTTCAAGGGTACAGGTTTGACAGGTAGAGTTGCAGCAAATGTGGTGGAAATGAAAGAATATGCAGCTCCAGTATCAATAAGCACAAAAGCAGGTTGAGAGTGTATGGAAATGGTACCTTCCACCATACCCCCTTCCTCGGGTAGGTCAGCTTCTCTGACAGCATTAAGGCGTCCCTGACGCCGTGGTACATTCTGGACTCTGCCTGGCTGGTCCTTCAGCATAGGACAATCAGGAATACGGTGGTCACGACCTCCGCATTTTAAGCACGCCCCGAGCTTCTTCCAGCATTCTTCAGCTCGGTGTCCTGGTTTATCACAGAATTTGCAGTTTTCCGCCAACTGCCTACCTTCCACCTTAGCTCTCTTATCTCCAGCAATATCCCTTCCGATATTCGGCCTCTTGTTGTTGTTGTTGACGTTGTTGTTACGAAAGTTGGAGCAATATTAGGTGCTCCCTTCCTGACGAAGACTGGCTTGGAGTTGTCCTTGCCCCTCATGCCATCCACCTTGGCCATGGTGTCTTCTACTAGCTGAGCTCTCTGGACCATTTCAGTGTAAGTTTGAATATTATGTGGTCCGAGTCTTTCAATGAACATGGGCCTGAGCCCATCCATGAATCGATTTGCCTTAAGTCTTTCCGTTCCCACCAGATGTGGGGCATACACATCAAGACGCGCGAACTGAGCCTCATACTCAGCCACAGACAATCCCTTCTGCTTCAGTGCGGCAAATTCCGTCGCTTTCTTCTCCTTCACTCTCTCAGAGAAATATTTTCCCCGGAATATCTCCAGGAATTCAGCCCATTCCAGTTCAGCTATATTAGGCAGGTGGGCCGATGTGGCCTTCCACCATGCTCGGGCATCCTTGGTAAATTGAAAAGTGGCCAGTACCACTTTCTCTCTATTAGTGCATTGCATCACTGGAAAATCCTTTCTATCTCCACTTGCCAATTTTCTGCCTCGTCCAGATCAAGGGATCTGAGAAACGAGGAGGGTTTAAACTCCTAAAATTCCGGTGCAGATCACCGGCTCCATTCCTTGCAGCTCCAGCCTGATTGCCAGCCTGAACTACATTTTGTAATGCCTGGGTCAGTCCAGCCACGTTTCTTGCATAACTTGCCACTGATTACGAGCCATTGCAGTTGAGGGTAAGAGTTATGAGGGTTCCTGAGAAAAGGATGGAAACCAATTAATCTCTCTAGATACATTATAGAGTCAATGGGTAGGAGTGTTTAATTCTTCTAACATATTCCCAGTCTCTACCCATTCTCACCAGTACTGTATTTAATTTCCATGACCTAGGTTCCATAGGTATCTCCTATTCCTGACATATCCTATTTGGTATTCCTAGGCTCTGATACCACTTAACTGTCACGTCCCGAGAATTACGCAGCGGATATTAATTCGAAGAATTCGAGTCGATATTCCGAGACGTGGACAGTCGGCAAATAAGCCTCTAGCTAGCGCGCACTAAATGTATATCACACAACATCACAATAGGGCCCATATGTTGAACTCAATATAAATTGTATTGAATCTCAACTCATTGTATTTCAAATAGAAACTATTACAGGACTAAGACTCAATAAAAACAAAAGTACATAATGCCTCACTTCCTACTACATTGATCTAACACTCAAAATAACTAACTATAGATAGACTCATGTTTGGGACGCTCTTCACTCGAACGCATTCCCATCCTCGACTTGCTCTTCCTCTTGCACTTCATAGTCACCTAGATTGGGTAAAAGTAGGGAATGAGCAAACTAGCCCAGTAGGATTTATATCTCAATGTGCGGGCAATGATATAAGTGATTAACATTTTAGAACTAGGCAAGTACGATGAATGATATGCATGTACGAATAAAAACTTGTTAAAACATGATATAAAAACAAGCTAGAGAGAGAGATCATGATAGAATAAGATTGATGAACAAGATGACAAGAGAACTAGAAATAGATCACTTTGTACAAGCACGCAAGATTTCACTTGATGTTAATAGCTTTCAAGAACGCAAGATATCACTAATTGCATTAAATGCAGGATGGCATATCACGCAAGCAAGCAAGCAGATTTCACAAGCACGATCAAGTAACACTAATCAGGCACGTAGACACCATGTACACCAAGAAAAGATCCATCAAGAATGTACACCAGGACACGTGTATGTGGTTATGTATCTATCATTCAACACGCACGCACGATTTTCCCAGCGCAGATGCAACACCAGTAATCATTATACCCCATGGTTAACAGTATATCTATGACTCGCGTCATTGGGGCTAGATTGGAGCCCTTGGACACACGCCGTGCCCTGTCAGCATCTCACTTAAATTTTTAAATGTAGATACCCACAATCATTAATAATGGCCAAGGAGAGTTTCAAAACGTAGCATGTGTAATGTCATGTCATGATGATGAGAAGAAGTAATAATTAAATTGAACATGATTTCATGAGAACAATGGTCAAGAGATAAATTCGGCAGCATAACGGTACGATTTATACTTTCGTTCAATCTTTACATTAATGGCTTTAGTCTAGATTGTAAGTCACACTCACGAGATCAAGAAGAGAAAGGAAGTGCACGCTATGTCCAGGGAACTTCAATGGTACAACCAACTCGTCGGCCATGTGGGAATCCATGGTCAGAGGAGATTTACGGAGGCCTTGGTGAAAAGTCTACCGATTCGGAATGACCGGTAGAGAGTTTCCAATTTCCCAAGAAAAGGCTACCTAACAGTGCTAGTGTGTAGTGCGGTACGCGTGTCTCAATTCTCAAACCATCGGTCTCAAACTCGCAGGAAGCACTTGACAATATAACATGGAATAAAACTATGCACTTTAACTCATCATGGTTTGCAAGATTTTTGATAACTCTTATCATTTAAATGTGGAAGAACAGTAGGAAGATTAAATCACAAGTAGCACGAATGGATCATAATATTTAAGGAGCACTTAGAATAGTATTCATGTAATTAAAGCTTTTAAATAGGTTAATAGATTTTAAGCCATTAAACAACAATCATGTAAGGATTAGACCCAAGACATGCAACTTACACAGTAAATATCATATTTAAACAGATCTTGGGTATATGCTAAAAACTAGGCAGGAAAACACGTGGTTTCAGGTAAAGTTCAGAGATCGCGACATATCCCTATAAGGAAGGCGACAGGTAGTTGTGAAGAACGCGACTGGGGCGGTCCGATTCAGGCAGCATGATCGCGACAACGGTCTTGTCGCAATCAGGTCGCGACAGGTCGGGCTGTCGCGACGAGACCTCGGAAGACGACACATCGAGCCGTCGCATTCACAGGATCTGCGCCTGAGTCCGACTGGGATCTGACATGCTCTTGGTTCAGACTTACCATGTTTTGACACAGGAGCGATATTCATGAAACGCCTATATCTCTCTATATGCTGACCTTTAGACAAAACTTTCAACATAGAAAATGTCGAGGACATCTATTGGAAGAACTTTGATGTTGGGGGTTTTACCTAATTCGGTCTTTGCCCTTGTGAAAAACATGATGAACTTAAAGTTAAATACAACCAGAAAAACGCAGTATCATGCATGACTCTATTACGAAGTTTATAACTCTCAAACTAATGACATTTACACAAAACCTTTAACATGAAAGATGACCCTAACGACTAATAAAAGAACGTTCATGTTGGAGTCTTGACCTACTTCGGTCTAAATCTCAAGAAAAACAGGAATAACCTAAGGCTAACTGCAAACCCGAAAACACAGTATTATGCATGACTCTCTTACGGGGTTCATAACTCTCTAACTAATGAGATTTAGACAAAACGTTCAACATGAAAGATGATCATTACATCAATTAGAATAACTTCCATGTTAAGATTTTACTCTAATTCGGTCTTTAATCACGTGAAACATATAATAACGGGAAAAGCCCTGACAGTGCGCGTCTTTTGCAAAACGCTTATAAATCAAGATCTACTAAATGAAATTCGGTGAAACCAGTGGGAATGAAAGGTAACTTGATGATCTACACATTGGTATAGGATATGTTAACTTTGGCCCGAGAAAACCTACCTTTGGTCAACTTCAAGAGAGTGGTTTGTGCAGGTCGCAGCAGATGAGAAGGGGAAGAAGAACGGCTTCTTGTGGTCGTTCCACAGCTCCTCAGCCACCAAGAGCTCCTCCACACGACCCTAGAAAGTTCTAAATTCGTTCCTAGGGTTTGGGTGAAGAGTATTTAAGTAACCATGGTGTTTAGGAGTCCTATTATCACTTGGAAAAGAGGATTTCGGGATTGGCATGTTTGGTTTCCTATTTTTGATGATTTCCTCCTCCCTTTGAGTGTGTGAGGCATTAGGAAACCTCCTTTCATAGTTAGGCACGAATTTGGGTTGCCATGAATGCATGATTGCATCCCAATTCAACTCTAATTGCCTCTTTTTAATTTCAGCTTATTTATGGTTACGAATTTCTATGTATTTTCTAGCTTTATTTGATTTTTGGGCCAAATGTTGCCCATTGGCCAATTATGATAATGGGTCATCAATATATAATGTGGAAGTCTCCCCAACACTTTTATTTAATTTTTGATTGCGTCGCATTTCCGTGTTAACGGTTTTCTGACTTGTTTCCTTATTTAGATAATCAGTCGCAATAACTCTTAAACCTAGCCCAAATGATTTTTATTGAACCAAATTTCTTGATGGGTCATTAGAGGATATTATTTGAAGTCCATATATGATTTTTATTTAATTTTCTAACTCATTCCAGTACGTGTGATAATGATTTTCCGACTTATTCATGAATTACGGTAATAAGTCGCGAAACACTTTAAACTTGGATAATCTGATTTTTCTGGCACAAATTTCTTTGTGAAATATTTAATAATAATATTTAGGGTTGATTTATAATTTTTACGGAATTTTCCGATGTGTTTTAGCACATACGATAATGATACGCATGTTTTAAATACTTCCGATATTATGGAAATTATTTATTTCCATTTACTTTGAATTAAAATTTCCGGGGTGCTACAGTGTTCATACGCATGTTTAATTCCTGTTTTCAAAACATCAACTCAAGCTTTCTTAGTCTCAATCAATTCCAATCAAGTTTCAATTGAGATAGCTGTAGGACCGAAAAGAAGCCATCAGTAATTTAGAATTTGTCGTAATCTATTCAACCCCCCCCTTATAGATTACCACATCGTGTTATTCCGCATAACCCTTCACAGGTAACGACGGAATGCACTTCCTAGTCGATACCGTACCCGCAGGGGGTGCACAGACAAAGGGACCTCTAAATCGTCAGACTCTATACCTGACTCCAGGGCTAACTGCCTAGCGAACCGCTCAGAAATGAACGAGTGAGTAGCACGCGTATCAAACAAAACCCAAGCGTGCACACCTAGAAGTAAAACTATACCTTCGGTGACATGCTCCGCCTGCTCGGTGTCCTCGCGCGCTAAAGCAAACACTCGAGCTGGGGCTCGAGGCCTTCCTGGTCTTCCTGTAGCTGGCGCTGCTGCCGCTACCGTGCTGGGGCTGGCGCTCCGCGCTGGACTCCCTGCTGAAGTCTGGAACAATCCTTGATCTTGTGGTCGCTTCAAGCACTTTCCCGTAATCATCCAGCACTCGGAACCACCATGTGACCTCCCATAGTGGGGACACTCTTTCTTCACACTAGGGGAACGTACAGAAGGTACCTGAGAACTGCCGACTGCTACTGATCGCTACTGTGTCAGGTACACCGCTTTCTTCTTGTCCTACCACTGGAACATAGCTGCAGGTCTCTTCTGTGAAGCCTTCTTCTCTTCAAGGTATTGCTCCATCTCACCCTCCTACCTACAAGCAGCGCTGAGGGCCTCGTCCAAAGTGCGGTGGTCAAATGCCACGAGCCTCGTCCTCAGTGATGGCTTCAGGCCCATCACGAACTTCTTTGTCTTCCTGCGCTCTTCTGTCACGATATGAGGTGTATATTTAGAGAGTTTAGAAAATCTTGCCTCATATTCTAGCACGGTCTTGGAGCCTTGCGTCAAAGATAGGAATTCTTGCTCCATCCGATCTTGAATATGCTCGGGGACGAACTTGGCCCGAAAGAGCCTCACGAACTCATCCCAAGCAACATCAATAGCTCCGTCCTCAAACGGGTACGCAGCAATGAAGCCCACCATACATCAGCTCTTCCTGCAGTACACCATTCATAAGCACCATCTAATAAATCTTGCTTAACAGAACATACATGCATATAAACTAAAGCATACCTGTAGCATGTAGGGGCTAATGTGACCTTGTCCTCATCTGCACACTTGATGGCTCGAGAGATCTTTTCTATTTCCCTCATCCAGCTTTCTGCCAACAATGGGTCGCTCTCCCCCTTGAAAGAGGGTGGTAGCATCCTCTTGAATCTCTCCATGGTAGAAGGTCCACCATGGTCCTGAGCTGGTACTTGAGCCTGCTACAGTACACAATCAACATAATATCGCATAATTAAATAAAACAGACTATTAATCATTTTATTAGTCTAACCTGAGCCTCCAACTGTGCCTGGAGTGCTGCCTGAGTATGAGCCTGCGTCTGCATGGCTTGCACCAGACCTTGCATGAATACTCCATAATCCACAGGCGGCGGTGGGGGAAGTACAGGACCCTGCGGTGCCGGGACCTGCTGCTCCGCCCGCTCGTCACGTCTCGGCTCATCCTCACAGGCCGGCGCTCCGCCACACCTACCTCTCGAAGCCATGGCTATAATAAATTTCAGCCACCATTAGAGCTACTTTAATTTATTCCTAACCGCTTTCTTATCTATTTTTTTTTTCATTCATTACTAATCAATTCTACACATGTGAACATTCTTATGTAGACTTAGCATGTAATGAGAATGATGACTTTTATATATTCATGTGCAATCTCAACGGTCTCTCTGATACCAATCTCTGTAGTGACCCTCATTATACCGGTACGGTTATACCAACCCACGTCGATATAGTGAACGTTGCCACAGTGGGACATTTACCCAACAATAACATTCAGCTGAGATACACGGGAATATACGAACAGAGTAGCGGAAGTAAAAGAACCACTGTCTTCGTTTCATTCATCATCCACATTGAACATACATGATTCGATTGAATTTAAAGAGCTAAAGTCCACATAATCCATATAAAAGAAATGCTAAGATAAAATACATAGTTTGTCAAGTTTACATGATAGTTCTAATACAATGCCTCAATTACATACATCAAAATGTCAAGATGTCACAACTAAGCTCCACAAGCTAGCTACTCCCCGCGCTCGGAGTCGCTCTCCACGGTCTCCTCCAAAGGTGTGTCACCTACTACACCTGTACGCCGAAGCAAGTAATGAGTCTAAAAGACTCAGCAAATAACACTACAGCTATCACACATGCACATATCATAGCAGGTTTTTACATACCATTTACAAGACACAACATGTAGCATGCGTGACATTGAAATTAACAACCTATCATGGTAATTCTATTAACGAAACACATGATTCATACTTTCAGATTTCCTTAATTAAAATCTCCTATCACATGTTCTCTAATCATTCCAACACATGAAAGTTCCACTTTGAATTAAGCTAAAACATGAAAGCAATTAGCATGAATAGCTTACATACATGAAAGGAAACATTGCTAACATGGTTACTACTCATTTTTACACATGCACATAACCATTTTACATGCTTTAAGCTTGCTGTTTTGACGTGGTTTAACACTTTACAATCTAACACATGAAAGCTATGTTCTCATTCAAACCACAACGTGAGAGTAACACACATGGAATGGTTTACACATAAGTAAGGATTATCCCTAGCATGGATTCTACGCATTGTACACATATAGGACATGATCATAACCACATTTTATGTTGCTGTTCTAACATGATTTCAGATCATCATATCATGGATTTCAATTTCACATCCTCACATTTTGGTTTCCCATTTTTACGCAATTTCTAATTCACATACTTCACTTTTTACACATTGCACATTTACACATGTTCACACTACACAATTTGCACACGTAACAATCACATTTCACATTTTACACTTTAGTGCCGTGACACATAGTCCAAACCACCATAAGAAGGACACATCACATCACATACACATAGACGCCACCTAGGCAATATAGTGACGACTCTTGGACTGCGCAGTCCGGGAGAACAAGTATCCACCCTAACCAGTGGTACTTGTCCACTCCAGGATTTCATCCTAATGGCCTTAGGATCACAACACATTGAACCTTCCCATGGGGACTTTTCCATGGTACGGTTCCACAGCCCTCTATGGAAGCAGTATCACACTTGGCACAGTTTTACACATTACACATATCGGTTTTTACACACATTTTACACATGACGCTCATATCTCATTTATTCTTTCATCCCAACATGACTCTATTTTCCTAATCATGCCACTACAGATGATAGAAATTAACATTCAGGAAGCTTCACAATCAGGTTGGGTTACACAAAAATTAAATCATTTCACAATGGCATGCATTATTACCCATTTTTGCATGGAAAATTCATATTGCATGGTATAGTTGTCCAAATGACCTAAGTATTAACCACATGCTGATTTCGGGTTTAGGACCCCACATGAAAATTTTCACATTTTTCTAATCCAAAATGCAATTTCAGAAAATTTAACATAAATCCCCATATTATTCAAAATTCAATTATCATGGTGTATACAATGAAAATTCAGTTTTAACAGATCATAACCCTGAACCCAATATACACAATACAACAAAAATTTCCCCCGAATTTATTTCACAACACACGATTTACTGAAATTTAGCAATCCTACACATGTTTTCTATTTCCCAAGTATAAATTTTCAGTAAATCACATTGACATGGGAAAATTCCAGAAAATTCAGAGCAGAGACTGACGTAAGTAGACATGATTCAACAGGATTAGGGCATCATAATTTCTCACGGATTATTAGGATCATGGGTGAACATACATGGCCATTCTTCCACATGCATTTTAAATAAATAATAACTCAACCATCCACAAAATAAATGCACAACCATTCTCTCACACATTCCAACATTCACATTACGTAGCATAATAGGTTACAATATATCCTCATCGCAAAACACATCAAAAGTAATCATTATAAGGAGAGAACAGTTCACTGTTCTGCCCAGACGAACTTTACAGCGGTCTCTGGCCGTTCCAGGAGTGGACGGCAAAATCTCTGGATGCACATGGGGAATCATGGCGTCACAACATTGACGCCAAGTTCCTGTCTGTGCAGGAACACAGACCGAACTCCAAATAACCAGAAGACTGGGGGGGTCTAGGACACGAGGAAAAATACATAAAAATGACAAAACCCTACTTCACATCTACATGGACGATAGGGGTAGGTTACTTGCCTCTTGCAAAAACTCCAAAGGGATCTAAATGGCCGGAGAAGCTCTCCTTGGGCAGTCCCAGAAGCCTCCACAATTGCTCTCCTCCAGGTTCTATGTCGATGCAGAAACCAAACCACGGTTGGGGAAGTCCTCCTCGATGTTCCAGCTACCCTCCTGATGCAGTAGGTTGCCGGATGAAGCCTTGAATCGCCGGATTGAAGCCTCCAAAGTTGAGTCTTTGTGCAGCTCCGAGCTAGGGTTTTCTCTATCTCTTGAAAGAGGTCAAGAGAGGTTTTCTGGTTGCAAATGGTGAAGTCTTATAGCAAAGAGGCCCCTCACCCCACGCAGGGGGCTGATGGGAAGGCTCAGAGCCGTTGGGGACAGCTCCCCAATGGGTGAGCTAGCTTGCTCCCGGAAATCCGGGCTCTGCAACGCATGCAGGTTAGAGAAATTAGCGTCCACATCGCTGGACGCTAGACTTAGTGTTGGCGTCCATATGGTTGACGCCGACACAACACCAACATCTATTGATCATGACGCCAAGTTGGCCTTCGGCCAGAACTCAAACATGCATAAACCATGCACAACTTATACTATATACATGCCATATGTATGCTATCATGTACACTCTACCATCATACCATTCATACATTTTTACAACTAACTTATACACATGCATACATAAGTATAAATAGTTAATACATACGTAGATATGTACATCTATGCATACACACATAATTATTTACACGAAATTAAAATAATGCAACAAAATTTGAGGGCCTTACACATCAAGTGTCTTTAGACATCGATTACTCATTGAACATCAACTGTGTCTTAAACACCGATTCACATTACATTACATATTGCTATAAATTATTATCTATACCTTGATGATCTTTATCAAAATGATAATCTTTGCAATAATCATTGTAAATAAATTTAATGCCATTATGAATAAGCTTTGATCAAATCTTGGTGCATAATATTTTTCAAATTGATCAAGGCCTTTTTGTCAATGACCAAAAAGGAAGGTCTATGGAATAGGAATGATGAAAAAGGAAAGGTGTGGGGAAAGATAAATGAAGTCTCTCCCTTAGTACAAGGCTCCCCCTCAGTTAAGGCTCCCTCTTAGCTAAAACCAATTTAAATAGATAAAGGAGTTAAATGTAGGGAACTGGTCAGAAGGAGAAGACCATGAAAATGACCCATAAAAAGAATAGTGAGAGTGGTAGTTAAGATTAGATCAAAATAGAGAGAGTAGATATTTCAGCAGGATGATTATATAGTTCAACCCAATGTATAAGTTGTCAACAGATAAGTGTAAGGAATCGATCAGAGCGCAGCGAAACGCAATTCCCTCCATTTGATATCGTTGCCGGCGGTCGGAATCGATCGAAAAACGGAAAACCCGTGCGGGAAGATCCGATCTTTAACTTTGCGGGGTTGCGAAACTACCTAATCTGGGGAGAAGGTAACACTGGAGGCTGGTGCTTCAAGCCGTTCAAGTGTCCGGCCTCTAGATGTATCCACGCGAGCTCTAGACACAGACGGATCTCCTCATCTCCACGCGTCTCTCGGATCTCAACACCACCATGTTCCAGAGAGAGAGGTGGGGGCACCCTAGGAGAGAGAGAGAGAGGAGGAGGCAGCCAGAGAGGACCCTGGAGTTTGGCCCAGGGTTTGACTCTCCACGTGCATATATAGACTCTGCAGTTTTTCACAAAAAACCCAGTTAATGTCTATAACGGTCATCCTGCCCAGTCTGCTCAGAACTCTATTGCGTGTGACCCTCTAGGCCAAGTGCTAGTCTAGTTTTCAGCCCATTAAGTCCAATAATTCTTTATTGACTTACTGCAATTAATTAATTCTCATATTAATTAATTACACAATCAATTATCATCTAACGATAATTGACTGGGCTTCCAATCAAGTTGGGTGCCAAGCAACACCACTTGATCCTGGAAAGCATTGGGGTTCAGCAACCCAATCAAGGAACCCTTTCTGTCAACAGTTACCACGTGACTATAGTTCTTCACTCGTACAATGCTCCTGAGCGCACTTAGGGTATGGTCAACTGTCAAACCAATATATGTGCACTCACTTGGTTTAGATGCCGCATAGGAATATCAGAAAACTCCTTTTCTGATAAGTAGTCTTGCCCTGGCCAGGGACTATCAGGCATCTTTCCCTAGAGCATTCACTCTCTTATTACCGAGAGCGAGCGATCCCATATTGACCACACAATCACCTTCGAAGGTATTCCGCCAGATCCGAACACTTAACTGATTAAGACCTCATGGCTAAAGATCTATGAGTTAAGTTCAAAACCCAGAAGTCCACCAACAAGGTGTTCTTGGTGTCTCAGGTCTAAGGACCAATCACGCCACTGTGACAATTAATCTAACTAGTTGACAGTTAGGTAATATTACCATCCAGCGATTCATAACGGATCAGTTCAGTGAACTAATTCTCCAATGAGCACCTACAGATTCACCTTAGTGTCTCCACAAAAGTGACTATGAGATCAATCACCCTTATCATATGAGCAGGTGCAAACTGTACTAGTCTAACCGGATATCCGATGTCCTTCTAGAATATCCTCCGACTAGGACAATTAAGAATATACGTTTAAAGGACATTATTCCCATTGTTATGATCTCATCATAATTAATATCCATTGCGCATATTCATGGACTTCATAATGAAACGATAAACAAATTACACATAATGAATATATAAGCCTTATTATTATTATTAAAGAACAAGATTGTACAAGTTATGATTGGCTTGAGGACACCTATAACTAACAATCTCCCACTTGGACTAAAGTCAATCACCTTTATGCCTTAAACCCATAGACTTTAGGTGGCGCTCAAACACAATTTGAGTCAAAGGCTTCGTCAGTGGATCTGCAATGTTATCGACTGAAGGAACTCTTTCCACCAGTACATCTCCTCTAGTGATAATCTCCCTGATCAGGTGAAATCGCCTCAGAATGTGCTTTGACTTCTGATGAGATTGCGGTTCTTTCGCTTGCGCAATAGCCCCATTGTTGTCACACAGCAATGGGATCGGATAAGAGTCACTCGGCACCACACCAAGGTCAGTGATGAACTTCTTCATCCATATTGCCTCCTTGGCGGCTTCAATGGCAGCAATGTACTCAACTTCTGTCGTCGAGTCTCCAGTGGTTTCTTGCTTGGACTCTTCCAGCTCACTGCACCACCGTTTATGGTGACACAAATTCAGATGTAGACTTGCTATCATCTGGATCTGACTGGAACTCGAGTCAGTATATGCCCGAAGTTTCATGTCCCCTCCTCCATAAACCAAAATATATCCTTAGTCCTTCTCAAGTACATAAGGATATATTTCACTGCCATCCAGTGTGTTTCACCTAGATTTGTCTGATATCTGCTCGTAACACTTAGAGCAAATGCCACATCAGGACTTGTACATAGCATGGCATACATGATAGACCCTATAGCCGAGGCATAGGGGACTCTATCCATGACTGCCCTCTCTTCAATTCTTCTTAGGAGACTGCTCCTTAGAGAGATTAATTCCATGTCTCATTGGTATGAGACCTCTCTTGGAATTTTCCATGCCAAACCTTTTGACAATGGTATCTATGTACATGGATTGGGTTTAGCCAAGCATGCTCTTGGATCTATCTCTATAGATCGTATTCCCAATACGTAGGATGCTTCTCCCAAATCCATCATGGAGAAGTTCTTTGACAACCATACCTTTACTGATGATAACATCCCTACATCATTCCCAATGAGCAAGATGTCATCAATGTAAAGTACAAGAAAAGTGATAGCACTCCCACTAAGTTTCTTATACACACATGGTTCATCTTCATTCTTAATGAAGTCATAAGATTTGATAGCCTCATCAAACCTTATGTTCCAATTTCGGGAAGCTTGTTTCAATCCATATGGACCTTTGAAGCTTGCATACTTTATCTGGACATTCTTTGGATGTAAAACCCTCAGGCTGTATCATATACACTTCTTCCTCAATGTTTCCATTGAGAAATGCAGTTTTTACATCCATCTACCAGATCTCGTAATCAAAGTATGCAGCAATGATGAGAAGAATTCTGATCGACTTTATCATAGCAACTGGTGAGAAAGTTTTGTCATAGTCAATTCCTTGCCTTTGACGATACCCCTTTGCTACCACCTTGCCTTATAGGTATCGATCTGTCCATCTGCACCGATCTTTCTCTTAAAGATCCACTTTCACCCAATAGGTACAATACCTTCAGGCAAGTCTACCAAGTTCCAAACGTGGTTGGTGTACATGGACTGCATCTCAGAATTCATGGCATCTCGCCATTTCTCTGACTGAGGACTATCAATAGCCTCTTGGTAGGTCTTTGGATCATCATCTTCATTATAAGACATGCCTTCACTGATATGTCCAACATATCTTTCATGCTGTCTAGGTACTCTACCAGACCTACGCTGAACGTGTGTATATTCCTGATCAGGTTCGGAACCGATGTTTCATCTAGTAGACTTTGCACAGTTTGTGGATCTAGAACCTCTTCTAGATCTACCTTACTCCCACTGTCCTCCTGGGTAAGGTACTCCTCATCCAAGAGACAGCTCTCCTGGCGACAAACACTCTTTGTGTCACCAGGATGGTAAAAGTAGTACCCAAACATTTCTTTTGGGTATCCAACAACCCTGCACTTATCGGTTCTGGATTCCAGTTTATCTGGGTCATGTCTCTTCACATGGGCAGGATAGCCCCAGACTTTAACATGTTTAAAATCAGGCTTTCTACCCTTCAATATCTCAATGGAGTAGAAGACACAGATTTACTGGAACTCTGTTCAGAAGATATGCTGTTGACTCTAGCGCATATCCCCATAGGGAAACTGGTAACTGTGAATGGCTCATCATAGGTCATACCATGTCTAACAAGGTGCGATTCCTCCTTTCCGACACCATTCATCTGCGGTGTATAGGGAGGAGTCCATTGAGAAAGGATACCATTATCCTTTAAGAATTGTGTGAACTCTGTACTCAAGTATTCACCTCCTCGGTCTGACCGTACGGTTTTAATGCTCTTTCCAGTTTGCTTCTCAACTTCAATTTTAAATTCTTGAAACTTCTCAAAAGCTTCAGACTTGTACTTCATTAAGTAAGCAAATCCGAACCTTGAGTAGTCATCCGTGAATGTAATGAAGTATGAGTAGCCACCCTTGGCTCGGGTAGACATTGGACCACATACATCCGAGTGTATTAGTTCCAATATGTCCTTGGCCCTATCTCCATGTCCACTAAATGGAGATTTGTTCAACTTACCCATTAAATAGGATTCACAAGTTGCATATGATTCATAATCAATGGATCCACGTTTCCATTCTTATGCAACTTTTGAAGCCTATTCTCGCCAATGTGACCAAGCCTACAATGCCACAAGTAGGCAGTGTCCACACTATTCTTACTTCTCTTAGGAGAAACATCACATGGAGATTTGCATAAGAAACATAAAGTAGATACAAACCATTCACCAAATTTGCTAAAGTAACTAGTTTATTTCTCAAATAACTAACTGAACACTATTGTTCTCAATGGTAAACTTGCATCCAATTATGTCTAAACAAGAAACAGAAACAATGTTCTTAATAATGCTAGGCACAAAGTAGCAATCATCTAATAAAAGTAAATCTCTTGAGGGTACTTGAGGTTCACTGTCCCCACAGTATGTGCAGCAACACTTGTGCCGTTTCCAAGCCTCAAGTTCACCTCGCCCTTGCTCAGCTTCCTTCTACTTGTCAACACCTGCACATCATTGCAGACATGAGAGGCACATCCAGTATCTAAAACCCAAGATGTAGAATCTCTAACAGAGAAGTGAAGATCTATCATATAGATACATGAAGCTTCGCCAAGCTTCTGCTTCTCCTGAGCCTTCATTGCAAGGTAGTCCTTGCAATTTCTTTTCCAGTGTCCCTTTTTCTTGCAGTGGAAGCACTCGCCCTTTCTTCTCCTTTGCTTATGTCCTTCTTTTGTTTTTGCTTGGACTGCTTCTTTGCATTGCCTTTCTTAAAGGCTTGCACTGCTCTCCTCTTCTTGTTGGATATCTCATATCTCTCTACCCTGCTCTGCTCTTCAAAGAGCTCCTGCAACTGCTGCATGATGGATATAGCATCCATATTCTCATGCTGCCTTTGCAACTCATTGCTCATTGAGGCAAGCATGTAGCATTGGGCCAGAGTGGAATCCTCCTTCCACTTCGCAAATTCAAGCGTTTCCTCTTCAGGTGCATCTTCGGGTGGTTCAGCAGGGATCTCACCCTCCAGGACATAGGCAATGCGCTCAGACCTGAGGACAATCTTCAGGTTCCTGAGCCAATCCGAGTAGTTCGGGCCTGTCATTTTGTTGGCATCCAATATGCCTCGGAGTGGGTTAATCGACGACATTTTTTCCTATAAAGGAAATGTAAACACAATTAGCAGATGTTCATAATAATAATTAAATCTAGATTAGGACTTTAATCAAGATTAGCTCCCACTATTTTTCGACAGACTGTACAACCCTCAGATATATAGAATGGGAGACGCCGACGGTCTCCTAGTGGGGATCAGAATCCTACAGACTCATAGCATGATCTTGTAGATTGCACAACAAACCATACTATGATCTGAAAGTGGTCAACTCTTGACACTTGCAACTCTTACAATATCCGATCTTATTTCAGCCCTTGAACCTTAATGACCTTGTGGATAGCACAACAAGCCATTAATCTAGTCTAAGCAATACATCATTACGTAAGGAGCATAGATTCGGATGTGGCCCTTGTGGATAGTACAACAAAGCTACATCGTTCCTCTACCCCGTTTAAGGCATCACCATGCCATAGTTTTAGTCTGTCATCAGATTTGGCAAGTCTTGTGGATAGTACAACAAACTTGCCCGATCTAATGGCATCCTAAAACTATAATGATGGTGGTCCATGTAATTCATTCTAAATGATTACGATACGGCTTAAAGTTTGAACGAGGAGGGATTTTATCATATTTTATCTTGGTCTCAATATCTGCATGCTATTTATATATAGAATTTGGAATATCATATATATAATTATATATATTATAGCACATTCCACATATATCACATATATGAAGAAAAACGATGGATGATCATGGACTTTAACCTAGAGTGGCATTACCAGAGCCTGTTGGTAATCCATTTATGGCAAACATATGGCAGCCCCGCATCATATGCACTTGCTTGATGTGACTCTATCTCCAGGAATGCCGTGCATGGTACTCTCCTCCATCTCTGCCAATCCGCTTCTTAATATTACAAGTATCATTTAAATTGGACTCGCAGGCCCATAAATATACATCAAATAATAATAAGAAACCTTGAACAAGTCAAGGGGAGTACATGACAGGAGGGAGATAGAATGTACAACCGGATTTAATAAAGGGAGAGAGGGAGGCACGCAGTCCTCATAATTACATCACATGCCATAAACCATAACAATCATCACATGAAATCTAGGTCCATGATTATCTATCCACACATCAACACATCACATGCATTAACAAGCAATTATCACATAACTACTTCTGAAATAATTTTATTTCAAAATATACTAATTATATTTTGAAAACCATTTAACTAAATAATTTAGCTAATATGGAAAAACATCTAATCAACATTAGATGAATGCCATTCACCGTTACTGCATGAATCCACCAAAATTTACTGTTAATTAATTAATGAGAATCACATTCTCAAACTAATTAATATGTATTAATTAGATAAGAGAAAATAACTAAAACAATTTTAGAATTCCCTTAAACTAATTGAACATTGGGTCAAACATCTGAAAAGTAATTTGCAGAGAGCTAAAACAATTTTAAAACTCCTAAAAATAATTTTCATAAATTTTTGGAATTTTTAAGATTTTTTTTTCTGGCTTTTAAACACTTAAAAAAATGCTTTGGGCAGGTCAAATCCGGTGCGGGCCGGATCCGCCCGCCTGGGACCCACGGGGGGTCCGGCCGCGGCCCGCGGGGGACCCGCGCGGGGTCACCCCCTCCGCCCGATCGGGGGGGGGGGGCCAGGGTGAAAACATGGTTAGGATAGTTTTGGGTGCTTGTTTCATACCATATAGTGCCTTATGCAATTTGAAAACATGGTTAGGATAGTCTATATCTTCAAAGCCAGGAGGTTGTTCAACATAGACTTGCTCTTTTATAAAACCATTTAAAAATGCAGATTTCATATCCATTTGAAACAATTTTAAATCAAATGCAGATGCATATGGTAGTAAAATCTGAATAGCCTCATGTCTAGCTACTGGTACATAGGTTTCATCAAAATTTATGCCCTCCTCTTGGGAATAGTCTTGAGCTACCAGTCTAGCCTTGTTTCTAGTATTGACACCAGCTTCATCCATTTTGTTTCTGAACACCCATTTGGTGCCAATAACAGGATGATCTGATGGCCTAGGCACAAGGGACCAAACCGAGTTTCTCCTTAACTGAATCAGTTCATCTTGCAGGGCTAAAATCAAAGATTCATCAAACTGTGCCTCATTGACTATCTTGGACTCAATTTGAGAAACAAAGGCTAAATAATCACAGCGAATAGAATTACCTCTAGTTCTTACCCCCCTACATTTGGATCTCCAATGATATTTTCTTTTGGTGATCCTTCTATATCTCCATTCCTTAGGAAGATTCTCACAAATTATATCTTTATGTTGTAGTTCTTCCAGGGGTGGATCTTCATTATCTTTGATAGATACCTCTAGCATTTTTCTTAGATAGGTCCTTCGTACCTTCATCATCACTAACAATTTCCTTTCTCAAGGAAGGGTTAGATTCATCAAATATAACATGTATAGTTTGTTCAATTAATAGACATCTTTTATTGAAAACTCTATAACCTTTGGGTTGGAAGTGTAACCCGAAAAATACCTTCATCGGATTTTGGATCCAGCTTACCAATGTTTGTCTTACCATTGTTGTAAATGAAGCAAGGACATCCAAATATTCTGAGATGACTGATCTTGGGCTTCTTCTACTTGCACAACTCATAAGCTATCTTCTTTAATATAGGCATTATCATTGATCTATTTATTATGTAGCATGTTGTGTTAATTGTTTCTTGTTGGATCGAAGATGTAGTGAAATTGCAAATATAGAAGGGGGGGGTTGAATAGATTTGTAGCAGAAATCTTGTGCAATTAAAAATATGTCAAATTAAAATTTCTATTCAAATTGGTACCCACTGATTTGATTAACTTATAGGAATCTAAAGTACATTAGGTCATCTATCTATAAGTGTGTGAGTGCTTATAAGGTGATCAAAATCCTATGCAAGCATTCTAGTGGAAGATCAACACATCAAACCACTGCACATGATATTTTTAAGGTGGTTCGCTCCGAGACAGAGACCTACATCCACCCCTCACTAAAACCAAGTGAGACTTCACTAAACCACTGATTCACAGCTTCAAACAACTGTTGACTCACAGTTTGAACGCTGACTCACAGCTTGCCAACCACTGATTACAAAGTTTATCTGCTGATTCACATCTTCAAGGTGATAAACCTTCTCAATCCACACACAAATAGTATGGGATCAACACTCCTATCACCAGTAGGAGCAATCAATGAGTTCTGAATAAAGTTTAAAAGTGAAAAACAAATTCACATGAAGATCAGAGTTAAGAGAGACAAATCCTCAAACACGAGTCCTTCAATTTTGCCTAGTTTCCTCTAGACTGATGAATTTGAACTCTAAATCTTCAAATCTTAAGGGTTGAAATTATGTTTTAGATAATCTTGTACAAATGCATCATCTGGTTGTGCTTCTCAGCCAATTTGATCTGAACTCCTTCAAATCAGATTCGATCCGCAATACTCTATTTCAGATCTGATTTACAGAGAATCCAGATCTAACTTGATGCTCTTGAGTTCTTCCACAGATGCTGAGCTTTGTGCTTATGCTCTTGCACAAGCTTCCTCTTCCACCTTCCTTTAGATCTGCTACTTTTTCTCAGCTCTACTGCTCTCTTTTTTGCACGACTGCTTCTTCTTCCTCTGCTGCTCTTCTTTTGCACAGTTGCTTCTTTTTCTCAGCTCTGCTGCTCTTCTCCTTGATCTGCTCCTCTTGCTGCACTCTAACACTCTCCTTCTATCCGTGGCCTTGATCCCCACGTTCTCTGTGATGGATTCGATGGGTGGCTGCTCCAGATGAGATAAGAGAGCCTTTATAGCCTTTGTGCAGTCCCTTGTACGTGGGAGAGATGTGCACAGAAACCTAGAATGCACCCAAGGCTGCCACATCTCCAAAAGTCCTTTTTCTCATTGCCACTTGGATGAAAGGGCATTTTGGTAATAATAGAATCTCCCAAATAGTCTCTAGAGATAAATCACAGCTATTGGATATCATACCCTTTGTGTTTCTGAGTTTTCACGCAATGTGTGTCGACACTAGTTTGCATGTGTGTCGACACTACTGACTAAGTATCAGTTTCAGCTTACTGGTAGGACACTAGTGTCGACCTAACCTTCAACTAGTGTCGACACACTGTAACTTGTTGTTCAGGAGCTACTGGGTAGACTTTGTGTGTCGACCTGATTTTCAACTAGTGTCGACACTACTTTGACAAAACTTTGTAAACCTATATATATGAAGAGTGGACCATCAAAACATGTCATTATCATTAAAATATAAAATATTAAGTATCAAAAACATGTTGTTTAGCCATCATTGTAATATGTACAATATGTACAATATGTCATCATCAAAATCAAAGTATGTGTGTTTGGACATCATCCACAACGAAATGTTGTAGTCATCATTAAAATCAAATTATGAGTGTGTAGACATCATCACATGAAGTTTTTAGTCATCATCAAAATGAATACACTACTCAACAATCTTCCATATATATATAATATGACATCAGATTTTGTACAAAATGTCATCATGAAAACACACAACTCAACAATCTCCCCCTTTTTTATGATGACAAAACATGACTACATTTTGCACAGAATATAACATTTCTCCCCCTTTTTGACAACATCAAAAAGAGTGGAACATGAATGTAATCAAAAGTTCTGTAGGAACAAACTCACAAACTCTCCCCTTAATCAGTGACAAGTATTTTGACCCTCTTTTCAAAGCACTCCCCCTTGTGATGATACCAATTGAATCTTTGATTTCAAATAAAGTAGACTGTGCAAGAGAGGTGAGAATAAATTGATACCAATGATGAAGTAAAAAACTGAAAGCACAAGGATGTGATACCAATAGATATCAATTGTTGGAGACCAATGAATAAGTAAGAAGGGTGAGAGCACAATGATACTGAAAGAAATGATTGCACCAATTGTTGGTCCAAAGGTATGAGCAAGAATGTGGTTTGAGAAATGAGACAAGTTTCTCCCCCTGAATAAAAAATTAAATCTCAAGTAGCAGAAAGATTCTAAAAAGTAGAGATCTGCATTTGACATGAAAAGGATGAACATGAATGATTTTTGGTTAAGAAGAAGCAGCAAGATGGGTTCGTCAGAGGAATATCAAGGTACACTATAATATTAATATATGAAAGACAATGATAATTGTACCTTTCATAATGTGCACCAAGGGTTAAAAATGAAGATGATTTTTGAAGGAGTTTAACTGTCAGTTCTTTATCATTAAAAATAACTTCAGAATTTTATTGACAAATGTGATATGGTGCTTTGTCGTAATTTGAGTTGTCAAGAATGTATATCAACAGAAATCAAAGTTTTAATGTTAACATAATGTAGAATAATAAGTTAACACTTTTGGAACAACATGATTTATATTTCAGGTTAGCTGCACTCTATACACTATTTTCTTTTCTTTTCATTTTAATCTTTTGAAACACTTAAGGAGATTTAGCAAAATGGTTTAATCCATACTTTTCTGTACGAGGATACACACTTACTCAGTGCAAGAATGCCCAACTACTCAGCATGTTACCGTTTGATTGCCTCTTTTTGACCAGAGATAACTTAGTAACACCTTTTGACTCAAGCTTCAAACATGTCTCAGGTGAAGGAGACTAGTTACGCAGTGTACTAATCATTGCTCTGCAATTTCCATAAAATGTTCTTTTTCCTGAAATTTTTTATTTCAATTTTATTAATGATTTTTTCAGTTGAGTGACAGGTAGCTTTTTACCTTAATAGATCATGGTCTTGAGTAGTTAAAATTTATTCTTAGCATTTTTTAAAAATAAAACTTCAGTATTTCTTTTGATATAACACTCAAGACAACTCATGTGTCTAAATTAAAGAGTTTTGCAATAAAAGTCTAAAATAACATTTGAGGATAAAGATAGACATGACTCCGGATCTTATTTCTCATCTTCATGTTTAATCCAAGAACACAAAAAATTCAGGTAATTAATTTTTATTTCGTATAAAAATATCAATGGAACCTTGATAGGATTCATGAAGCATGAAGAAGTTAACTGACAAGCCAAGAGATTTGTTGATGATGAGGATTCGTGAGAGTGAAATTGTTTGATTTGAATCACAAAGCACCACAATAGATTCACACATGTGAATTCATCAAATGGCAAGTCAAAGAGAGTTATCATGATGATTTGAATCAGGAATGAATGGAAATTGATTTTCAAGCATGAATTTTAGTAGATATTATGTGAGCCCCCGAATTTTGTGTATATTATAAGTGTTTACTTACTTATGTGCATGCGTATAAATATATGTTATTCCTGTGTGTATATTATATTTATTTATTTATGTGCATAGTGTATTTAAATAATGTAATGCATATGGTATGTATTTATATTGTGTATGTGTGTTTATTTAATCATTTCTGTGTTCTGGAAAAAATTATTTTTAACGTCAATATCTCTTGACATTAAGAGTGAGTAGACGGCCACAGTTGTGCCGTTTACTGTTTCCTAGTGACGTCAACATCGATGGACGTTGACTATTGGTCAATGGCAGTATGTTGGCCGTTTACTTCTATGGATGCATTATGGATGTCAGATCTGAAAATGGAAGCGTTTCTCTTTTTGGCTTTTGAGAAACCCTAGACATTCTGTGAGAAAACCTAATCTTTGGCGAACTGGATCCAGTGATTGGAGGAGTCATCTAGAGATCTACTTTGACTGAGAGTTACTCCAAACATTGAGGAAGCTTCTCCAACTTTGGAGAATCGATCTACATCAACAGGAAGATTGGATCTGGGAGGAGAACATCACCTTCTTGGCATTGCCGAGGAGGGCTTCGTCGAACAAATCATCACTTTTGAGATTTATTGTAGGCAAGTGACTTAATGGTGCAATCTATAGACTCATCCTTTAGGGTTTCTATATTTTTTCGGATTTTTATTTCATGCCTGGACCCCCAAGATTCTATGTTTTATGTGGTTCGATCTGCACTGTGTGCAGATAGGAGGTTGACGACCACATTGTTGACATCAGATCCTAGGTAAACGGTAGTCGATCATGCCGTCTACCACTGTTGGCGTCCAGAACTTGGACGTCAAGTTCCTCTGATTTTCCAAAACAGTGTTTGACTGCATGTGATGTGATTTTTCGGGAAACTTGTGAATGTATGCATGTGTTTAGATATTGTAGTCTTATCTGATATGTTCCTTAGATCGTACATGAATATTGAGAATTTTCCAATGATATTTGTTATTTATAAAATTTCTGTTATGATAAAATATACATGATTTGATAGAGTTAATTCAAAGTAACTAGAATTGATGCATGTTATGATCTTATAAAATTCCATGAACTCAATACTACTGTGTGCATGGGTTAGAACTGTTAGAACATATGGTTCACTGTCAATCATGTTTCATGGAAATATCTTGTTAAATAGCATGAAATTTCTGGTAAAAACGATAAATAGTTACACTATTTCTAAAATTCTGAAAAATTACAAATATGTTCCATATGCTAAAACTACCACGTGGTTAAAATTTGATGTTATTCTGAATACTGTACAATTAGTTGTTATTTTTTGAAGCTTTTATAACATTTTTATTTATCAAGTCCCAATTATGATTAAAGATATGAATAGCTTCCTGAATAGGTTTTATTCCTTACTGTATTGTTTGAGTCGAGTATCCAGAAGTGATCAGTCTATAAATTTCTTGTTGTATATGTGTGTGCATGTGCATGGAAGTGAGAGAACCGTGGCATGTATGCGTAAGATGTGTTAATGTGACAAGATAAACAAATTGTGCCAATAAGACACTACCACCCTAGATTGCTTGCTTGGAGCTGTACTGTAGTAGTGCCCCTATGGGAAAGCTCAACCATGTTACGTGATACCTGAGGCAAGGGTCTTGTAAAATCCTGGAGGTGGACAAGTTCCACTGGTAATGGTGGGGAGGGCTTCCCCAGGTTTTGCAGTGACCAAGACTTGATCACTTTGCCTGGTGATTGAGTACGTGTAAGTGTACGTGTATGTGATAAGTGATCTTTCTAGTGGTGGTTTGGGCTGTGTCTTGGCAACGTGTAAAATGAGCATGTATATAACGTGTAAAGTGACATGTGGTATGTGCAACTGAAGTAATAAGTGATACGTGAATCTGCAATGTGAAAACCATGTGAAAACGTGGGTAAGTGATTGTGTGATAATGTGAAAGTAAGTGCATGTGAAAGCCAAGGAAAAAGTGCATGTGTGCATGTCATGAGAAATTACTACATGTGTCAATATGAATTTTGATTGTGATATCATGTTTAATACTATGTGTAGGTGTATGTTATTATGTCCATGAGATAGAAATTGCTTGATGAATATGTGGTTGGTATCATGTTATTAATTGAATAGAAGTCATGTGTTAGTATTATGTGGAAATAAGGAATGAAAGCATGTAAGTGTATGAATGTTTCCATGTTAGTGATTCCATGTTATAAGTATCCATGTTAGAATCATTGTTTTACATGTGTTAGTATAGTTTGTTTAATATGATTCCATGTTTAATCATTTATGTTATAGCATGAGCTTATGAATTTAAATGTGAATTCTAGTAAGTTATAGTGTTAAATTGTTAGAAAGCATGTATGATAATGTGTGGTTTGAAGTTTTAAGTTTACTTGTTGAGTCTATTGTGTAGACTCACCCTTGCTAAACATTTCAGGAGATTTACAAGCCGAGGAGTTAGCAAGATCCGACGCGGAGTTTGAGGAGTAGATTGAAGACTTGTAATTTATTTCCTAGTATGTAATGCATTGTAATTTGAACTTTGGTTTATGTAATTGGAACTGGCTACATGTTAGTGGTTATTATGTTATGTCATTTCTTTCTAGGACTATATAGACTGTGGAATGTGGATTAAAATGTTGATGGAACAAGAGGTATTTAATTTCCGCTGCATTATTTCTTTCTACTTGTGTATATCTCAGCCCATTTGTCTATCGTTGGGGTGTTCTCCCCTGTAGCGACTTGCTCTCATCCGATGTGGGTGGTATAACCGTACCGAGTGGAAGTGGGTCGTTACATATTATCAAGATGATTTGAGAAAGAGTCGGCTCCCCCTAAAGATGAATAGTTCCAAAAATTTAGATGATGATGTGTTGGCACTGGATCCTCCCTCGTGTTGACAC
>CM024759.1:60362754-60490270 GCA_014218235.1 Colocasia esculenta | reverse complement strand
AACTGACTTTTTATCCACAACACTTGTGTTGCACAACTCCCTACAGCAACATATTCTGCCTCTGCAGTAGAGAGTGCAACCGAGTGTTGCTTCTTGGATGCCCACGAAACCATGCAACCACCAAGCATTTGGCAATAGCCACTAGTGCTTTTCTGTCAATTTTACAACCAGCGTAGTCTGCATCAGAATAAGAAATCAATTCAAAACTACTACCAGCTGGATACCAAAGACCCAAGGCATGCGTACCTGAGAGATATCTGAAGATTCTCTTGACTGCAATTAAATGGCTTTCTTTGGACTAGATTGGTATCTAGCACAAAGACAAACACTGAATTGTATGTTCGATCTACTTGCAGTAAGATAAAGGAGTGAGCCAATCATACCTCGAAATTGTTTAGCATCTACCGGTTTATCTTTCTCATCACATTCTAGCTTAATGCTTGTGCTCATTGGTGTTGAAGCGGGCTTGGCTTGTTCGAACTGAAACCTTTTGAGTAGTTCTTTTACATATTTCTCTTGGTTTATAAAGAATCCATCTTCAAGCTGCTTGACCTGCAAACCAAGAAAAATTGAAGCTCCCCCATTAAGCTCATCTCAAATCACTGTGCATGTGTTGTGAAAATTCTTCACACAGTGTGTGATTAGTGGAACCAAAGATAATATCGTCCACATAAACTTGAACAACAATTATGTGATTGCGAACTTTCTTTGTAAAGAGAGTTTGGTCCACCTTACCTCTTGAGTAGTTTTTGCTTACCAGATAGGTACTCAGCCTGTCGTACCAAGCTCGGGGTGCCTGTTTCAAACCATAGAGAGCTTTGTGCAATTTAAATACATGGTTTGGTTTATCATGGTCCTCAAAGCCAGGTGGTTGAGAGACATAGACTTCCTCTTTTATGTAGCCATTCAAGAAAGCAGTTTTGACATCCATTTGAAATAATTTGAACTTGTTTGAACATGCATATGCTAACAAGATCCTAACTGCTTCTAGTCTAGCTACAGGTGCAAAGGATTCTTCAAAGTCTATACCAAATTCTGATTGTATCCTTTTGCAATAGTCTAGCCTTGTTTCTAACCACCTTACCCTCTTCATTTAGTTTATTCCTAAAGACCCATCTTGTTCCTATGACAGAAATTTCAGGGGTTCTAGGAACTAGACTCCAGACATTATTTCTTTGAAACTGCCCAAGCTCCTCATGCATGGCATCAATCCAAGAATTGTCTTTAGTGCTTCTTCAACAGTTTTGGGTTCCACTTGAGATACAAAGGCTAAATGATCCTGTTCAACTATTTGATTTACCTGAGACCTAGTTTGAACTGAATCATTTATGTTACCTATGACATTCTCAAGTGGATGAGCTTTAGAGTACCTCACATTAGTGATTGTTGAAGGCCCGGTTGATCTTGCAATTGAGGAGAATGTTCTGGAGGAGGGGTGGCTGGAGGACTTTCATCTTGAGGTTGTTCTTCTTGTTGTGGATCTTCAGCAGGAACTTCATCATGATTTCTGATCAAACAACCATCATCTTCATCATCGTACCTGCGAAGAAATCCACTCTTTCCTTTTGAAACTTCTTGAGTTTTTACTTTTCTTTTCTTTGAAGTTCCTCAAGTGTTGTTCCTTCCATGTCATCAAACCTTGTTCGCTCTTGGCTTTCAGAAGTTCGTAAGGAGTTTTCTTGAATACGGGTCTTACCATGGCTCGGTTAAGGATGTAGCAAGATGTGTTACCGCTTCTGCCCAAAAGGTTCGTGCTAATTGATTCTCGACCAGAAGCGTACGAGCCATCTCCACCAAGGTTCTATTCTTCCTCTCACAACTCCATTTTGCTGGAGTCTCGGGGAGGAAAACAGGTGATCTATACCTTGGTTCCTGCAAAAGTCGGAGAAAGAATGATTGTCAAATTCTCCCCGTGATCAGTGCGGATGGAGCAGATTTTATTGACATTCCCATGCTCAATTTTGTTGAAGAATTCTTCAAAAACATTTAATGCTTCATTCTTGTGAGCCAGGAATTTTACCCAAGTGAACCTAGAGAAATCATCCACAATGACAAAACCATAACGCTTGCCATTGAGACTGAGTGTTCTCGTAGGTCCAAATAAGTCCATGTGCAAGAGTTCATAGGCTTGGAAGTACTTACCGGTGCCTTTGATTTGAAGGATTTCGGGTTTGTTTTCCCTGTGCACATGCATCACAAAAATTTCATTTTTGTTAAAGGAGATTTCAGGAAGGCCACTTACCAACTTAAGCCTCATGATCTTGTGCAAAACATTGTAACTAGCATGACCGAGCCTACGATGCCACAATGTAAGCTCGTCCTGTTTGTTTGCTACAAGACACAAATTGTTATTTTCTGGATCATCTAAGTCAACCATGTAGATGTTGTTCTCTTTTTCCAGAAAATTTTAGGCTTCCTGTTTCCTTATCAAGAATGTGACATGAATTGGATTCAAAGACAATTTTATGACCTTTATCACACAATTGACTTATGCTGAGCAAATTGTGATGAAGGCCATCAACTAGTAGCACATTGTCTATCGAGTTAGAGGCAAACTTACCAACTTTACCTGAGCCGATGATCTGACCTTTGTTGTTACCTCCAAAGATCACTTGACCTCCGTCTTTTTCCACGAGCAAACTGAATTTAGCTTTGTCGCCCGTCATATGCCTCGAGCAGCCACTGTCCAGGTACCATTTGTTTTGATTGTGGGCGGCTAGGCATTCCTGCACATGTGGATCAGACGAGAGGTTTTGGTACCCAAATTACTTTGGGTCCCATTGTATCATTCATGCCAAATAAGAAATGCTTAGGAATCCAAACTTGTTTGATTTTCATTTGATTTTGGTTATTCCAGCATTGTTTTTCAGTGTGCCCAACCTTTTTACATAAGTTGCATGAAGGTGGTTTTTGAACAACATTGTGCTTTACCTTTGTGGGAGCATGCATTGGCATTTTTCCTTTTTGTTGCCTTGTAAGTTTAGCTTTAGGAGTTTGCTGTTTGTCCTATTTTGAGCTTGTTGCAAATTCCTTAGATTGGCCAGGAGCAAACTTGACCGTTTTAGATTCTTGTTCTTTCCCTTGGAAGGATTTTTCTGTTCTTCGAAGGGGTTCGTTTACTTGAACTTGGGCTGGTATCAATGAAGTTTGTTAACAAATTTTTGCCAATTTCCTTGGCTTTACTTTTTGAAACCCAATCCATGTCTAGCAACATAAACATTTGAACCTAAAATAGCATCCAGATTTTGCTTACTTTTGACAAAACTAGATAAATCTTTTGACTTACCTTTTAAGTCATTTTCAGCTTTTTCAATTTCTCCTTTAGCTTTTCATGCTCACTATTAAGGCTTTTAAGAGAGTTCATTAAATCATCTCTTTCTTTTTGAACTTCTTGAAATTTAAGTTTCATGTTGTCCAATTCATCATTGTGTGTTTGTTCATCAAGTTTCATCATTTCAATTATCTTATTCAAGGATTCAATTTCATCATAGTTGTTTGACTCATGAACAAGGGAGTTGAATTTTTTCTTGAGTGCTTTATTTTCAGACTTGAATTCACAGTATTTTTCAAATAGAACAGTGTAAGCTTCTTCCCATTGAATAATAGAGTATGTTTCAAAGGAGGAATTTACCTCATTCGAGTCATCACTTCTCGCCATGAGACAGTGGACTTCATCATCTCTGGAGGTAGCTTGGCTGTTCTGGTCTTCATCCTCATCACTCCAAGTGGCCACCATTGCCTTGGCCTTCTTGAAGGTGAATTTGTCCTTCTTAAGCTTCTTTTTGAGCTCGGGGCATCTCCTCTCATATGGCTTGCTTCTTGCACTCATAGCAAACAACTTCAGATTTTTTGTTAGAATCAAACTTGTTAGAAAAATCTTTCTTTTGGAAAGGTTTAGAGTTATCTGTACCTCTCCTCTTGAACTTCAGAAATTTCTTGAATTGTCTAGTGAGCATAGCCATTTCATCATTGTCACTCTCACTAGACGATTCACTGACTTCACTTTCCTGAATCAATTCCTTTTTGGAAACTGAAGAAGTCCTCCTGGAAGCCTTCAAGGCAAGTGGCTTCCTAGGATTTTCTTCAGTTCTTTTCTTTTAACATTCAACTCATAAGTCATCAAGGAGCCAATTAATTCATCCACTTTCATTTTTGAGAGGTCTTTGGAATCTTCAATGACAGTGGCTTTGGTGTTCCAAGAGGATGGAAGAGACCGAAGTATCTTCCTCACCAAGTCACTCTCCAAGTATTCCTTTTTGAGACCTTTCAATCCATTTATGATTATCATGAATCTAGCAAACATGTCTGAAATGGTTTCATCATGATTCATTTTGAACATTTCATATTCTGAAACCAGCATGCTTACCTTTGATTCTCTTACTCGGACGTACCTTCATAGATGAGCTCAAGCTTGTCCCACATCTCCTTAGCTGAGGTGCATGTGGAGACTCTTGAGTACTCCTTCGGATGGACCGCACACTGCATCATATTGAGGGTGCTCCAGTTGAGTGTCCCCTTGGCGATCTGGTCCTTGGTCCAGGTGTCCTCGTCCTGAGGCAGTTCGTATGCTCCCTTTTTGACTATTTTCCATAGTTCGAAGTTTTGTGCGCGGAGAAAAACCTGCATCCGATTTTTCCAATATGGATAGTCAGTGCCATCAAAGAAGGGTGGCCTGGTCACTGAGTGTCCCTCGGCCATATACCCCTTGTTAGATTCCATTTGACCGTGAATCTCCTGATCGTAGGATCAACCAGATAAAGCAAAAAATCGGAGAAACTCGGCTCTGATACCAATTGAAGAGATGCGGAATTCCTAAATGGTAATCTAGAAGGGGGGTTGAATAGATTACGGACAATTAAAAGCTTAACGCCCTCTTTTTGCAATAGCAGCATAGACAATTAAAGTGTTGGCAAAAATTAGACTATGTGTGGATGTGTGTGAGTGATTGGTAGATGAATAAGCAAGTACTCAAACGTGTATAAAAGTGTCGTGCCTACCAAACATCTAACGTAAATTCGTGCAAACCACGAGACACGTAGATTTTACGTGGTTCGGAGTACACAACGTGTATCCTACATCCACGGGCCACACACACACGCAGAATCACCTGCTTATGAGCTAGTTCACGAACTACAACTCACACACGTGTTTATCTGATGTGAACCCACGATCAGATTAACACACACACACATGTATCAAGCACAACAACCGCTTGACACACCACACACACACACAAGTATGGAATAGGAAGAACAGGGAAGGGTTTGAGAGTTGAAGAACAAATCCAATAAGCAAACTTCCTCTGAACGTCCTCCTGAATCCAAGCCTCGACTTTGAGATCAGATGTTGATGTAGATGCTTGAATCCAAGACGTTCGGACTTCACCTTCCGCTGCAAGAGTCTTCCGTTCTTGGTTCTGGGCGGTAGGTTGAAGCAGAGCAGCAGAACAAGGCTTCTTGTAAGAACTCTTTAGGGTTTTTGCTTGGAGGCTGCTTGTGTACGAGATTTGTTGCAAAAGGTGCTTATATATGAGTGTTAACATATAGAGAGTCATACTCCATAGAAACACTAAGTTTGGCAACTTGCAAAACTTCCCGTAATATTTTCAGTCTGTCTGTCGACAGGTATTGCATCTGCTGTCGACAGGCGAAGACAGCTTGTGAGGAACCAGAAGGCTGAAGGCTCTGACTGTGTGCATCTGTCGACAGGTGCTCTGTTGCTGTCGACAGGCGCAGGCCTTCTTGAGATTTTGATCTTCGGACTGTTCCATCTGTCGACAGGGTCACTCCTGCTTCGACAGGCAATGCCTTGACAGAACTGCTGCTCTCTGACTGTTTGTATCTGTCGATAGGTCCTTGCTTGCTGTCGACAAGTACCTTGTCTTTTGACTTTTACTTGATCTTTCAAGCTTCTTTTTGGCACATGTCTTACATGGTATATCTCCTACAAAAGTAAACATAATTAGTGAGATATTATGAACATAAAATCAAAATTGTACCAAGTTTTTATGACAAGTTATTGTTTGAAGATCTCATTCATTTAAAACTCAATTCACATTGTTTATCACTTGTTTGCATTGTACATCAATGTTCATCATAAAAAAATATGTTGTATTGATTAATTAGAATGTGAGAACCCAACATAGAGACATCATGAAATGGTCAGACCCAAAATATGCAATTTTTGTAAGGGTAGTGTCGACACTAGATCAAGTAGTGTCGACACAATGCTTCAAATACAAGGCAAAATGATCAATAGTGTCGACACTAGATCAGGTAGTGTCGACCAGTGCTTCAAATACAAGGCAAAAAGGTCAAGTAGTGTCGACACTAGATTAGGTAGTGTCGACACAGTGCTTTAAATACAAGGCAAAAAGGTCAAGTAGTGTCGACACTAGATCAGGTAGTGTCGACACTAGAGACAGCTCCCAGAAAACCTTCTGGCCAATCTGGGACAGTGTGTCGACACTAGATCAACTAGTGTCGGCACTAGAGGACTTCCCAGAACACCTTTTGGGCTGTCTTGGGACAGTGTGTCGACACTAGTTCAGGTAGTGTCGACACTAGTGGCCCTCCCAGAAAAAACATAAGTTAGGTGTAACCAGAAAACACGTCTCATGCAGTGATTCACTTTCCACTCTTGTAACTCTCTAACGAATGACATTTAGATAAAACGTTCAACACAAAAGATGAAGAGGACCACTAGTAGAAGAACGTTGATGTTGGGGGTTTGACCTAATTCGGTTTTGAATCCCGAGAATGATATGCAGAACATAAAGCTAAGTGCATCTTGAAATCGCAGTATCATTCAAAGACTCTCTTACCATGATTATAACTCTCTAATGAAAGACTTTTAGACAAAACGTCCAACATAAAAGATGATCATGAATACAAGTAGAAGAACTTTCATGAAGGAAGTTTAGTCTAATTCAGTGTCAAATCACGTGCACAATAAGAAGAACAGGAAAAGCCCTAACTGTGCGAGACTTCGGGAAAACTACGAATACACAACGTATACTCCATGAAAACTAGTCAAACCAAGTGCAAATGAACCCAGACTCGAAGAACTACATGATGGTGTCGGTTTCCTTTAATCTTGGCCCAAGAACACCTACCTTTGAATGCTAAGAACTCTCTGCAGATTTTTGGGTTGATGCAGAGCGAGGTTGAGGAAGACCACGATTTTCCCCAGCCGTTCTCACTTCCCCAGCGCTCCAAACTTGCTACTTTCGACCCCAACTTGTTGCTAAACCTTCCCCAAGAGTTTAGGGACGAGTTCTTATAGTTTTAGGGTGTAGTTATGAGTCCTAACGGGACTAGGAAAGGAGGCTGCGAATTCTGCTTCCTTCTTCCCAAAAATCTGGGATTGTTCCACCCAAAGGAGGTAGCAACGGTTTAGGAAACCACCAATTGGGGTTGAGTTCGGTTTTGGCTTACCTTACATGACTAATTACCTTAATTTTAACCCTAACTTCCTCTAATTATGGCATAATTACATACACGAATTTCTGGGTAATTTCCTGTCCTAGTGTATTTATATCCTTGGGCCAAATGTGTTCCATTGACCCAATCTTGTTAATGAGTCATTAATACATGGTGTTGGAAGTCTCTCCAATATGTTTATTTAATTTATCCCCTTTATTTCAAAATTTTTAAATCACTAAATTTCGGGGTGTTACAGAGGAGATCCAGGGAGTCAGTGCTGTGGCATCAGGCCACACTGAAATTCATTCAGAAGTCCTCCCAGTTCAAGAAGAAGAAACAGCAGCAGCAACACAAACTGAAGTTCCCATGGAAAGTGTGCATGCTGAAGAAGAAGCTGAAGTTGAGAAGGGCAGTGAGACTCAGGGGGAGGGAAATGAAAATCCCCCAGAGAACCAGTTCAGAGAAGGTGAGACGGCCAGTTCCTCAGATTCTGAGGATGACCAAGATTAGCAGCCTCCAATGGACAAGGCCCAGGAGAAAGGGAAAGCAGCAGAAGTTCCAGATGTCCCTCTCCTAGCTGACACTCCTTTTCAAAGGCAGAAGAGACAAAAATTAGTCATCAATTTGAAGCCTGCTATAGAAAGATTGGATGCTCAAGGGGAGATCCTATGCTCAGTTTAGTCTGATGTAAACTCTATTTTCATGAGCCAGGCATCCACATCCAAGGAGTTGTCTCAAGTAAAGAATGCTGTAAGGTGGTTCAATAAGGAGTTAGGAAGCATGAAAACAATGCTTTCTGAGATTTTGAAGGTAGTTGGAGCCCAAGCTCCTGCTCCTCCTCCACCTCCTACTGCTCAAAGAAGTGAAGAAGATGTTCCAAGGCCATCTGGGCCAGATGAGCAAGTGGCAGGGCCATCAGGGCCAACAACAACTAGTCCACAAGCAGAGATCAGTAGTTCAGGGCCATCAGGGCCAATTGAGCAAGTGCAAGGGCCTTCAGGGCCAGCTGAGAAGGTGTCAGGGCCATCAGGGCTTTTGGAGTCAGAGTTTGTGCAGCAAGTAGCTGAAGAAGAAGAAGCTGTAGCTCCTGAGCCCCCAGCTCCTTCCTCCACTCAGACCCCAGTACCACCATCACCACCATCATCATCCACAGCTCCACCTGCACCTCAAACCTTCAAGAAACCACAACCCAGAACCATCTCATCACCTACACCTTTCCCTTCTCAACCCACCTCTTCTCCTATCTCTTCAACAACCATTCCTCCACCTCCACCTATCATTGCGGTCCCTCCAGACTCCTCATCAGCTGGAGCCTCCTCTTCTTCTGATCCACCATCCTCAGGACCATCAGATATCCCACCTACTACCTCACACTCCCTTTTACATCATTCTCCTCCACCCTCTTTCATTACTATAATTTCTGAGGTGCTCAACTTGAATCTCCCTATTTTGGGAAAGTCAATGATGAGTTTGAAGAAGTCATCCTCCGGTCTGTACTGAAGGTTGGGGATCATATCCATAGGGCAGACTCTTCTAGTTCTGCTCCTAAGAAGAGGAAATTCTCTCTCTTTCATCTGGACCTCGCTATCCCCCTCTGTGGTTTTCTCTCATAGGAGACAACAGAAATAAACCTTTGTACAGAGAATATCTTCAGAAGGTTGTTTTTGCTACTATTATCAACCTTCCTTTTCTTAACCTTTCAGACCACTTGAATGTTATTCTACCCTATACCTCTCTAATCAAATCAGAAAAATCCAAAATCTTCTCTATTGCTCATTCCAAGACTGAAGAGCAATGGGCTAGGGGGCACAGAGAACTGTACAACAAATTTCTTCTGGATAAGTCTGCTAGATTCCCTCCAAGGGACCATTCCCTGACTCTCTCAGAATGGTTCCAAATTCATCATAAGAATTGTTGGGCCCCATTCATTCAGAAGGAGATCAAGATGGCCAAACATTTCCACTCTTCAACAACTATAGATATGTCCATCGACTCCCTGAGGTCCAATTCAGCCAATTTAAGCAGGCCATAAATGCACTTGGTTCAGCCGACGCCCACACTGAAGCTGTCCAAGTAGACTTTGCCACCCTTCAGGTGCCAGAGGAAATCTTGCTTCCACCTATTCACTCTCTGGTCATGGACTCTTCTGTTGGGTCTATCATCTTTGAACGTTTTGCCAGAATAATGGGCAGAATCAAGGTACAAAAGGGCTTCCAAGTGGCATTTCATAGATTTCTCTTCAGAGAATACCACCAAGGCCATGTCAGTGCTGAGGCTCTAGCTCCTATTCTGTCAGAATGTGAGAGGTTGACACCTTCAAACTGGGCCAGATTTTACCCTCTCTCTGCTCAGCAACTGTCAGAGCTTAATGAATCTCAAGCCAAGGAAGGTCACCCTCCAGTATCAGAAGCTACATTTTTAGACATGAACTCTATTCACCTAGTCCAGGATCTCTTCCGGATTTGGGTTGAGCGATATAAAGTCTATGTAGCCCTTTGTCAAGAGCTGAAGGCCAAGCCGAACTTCTATCCCATTTCAGTTGATCAATTTCTTGCTCGAGCCAGTTTGGATCAGTATCCTTCAAAAGAATCTCCCTTAGCAAAGAAGCCTATGCCAATCTCCTTGATGAGCAGTTGGCTCTCCATTTGAAGAGAATGGCTCCCTCCATGGGACCCAAGTACACTCTTGCCCCTGGTATATTTCGTCAAGTTTTTGAAAAGCAGGAAGAACAGGTATGGAAAATCATTTCTCATTTTGCCTCCCTCCTCTCTCCTGTCTTTTATCTCCCTGTACCTTCCGAGAATGAATGAATACAAATAGTATTTCTTGTCTCATTCAGCTGTTTTCTCTTCTTCTTTGTCTTTTCCTTGCATCTTTTTTTTTGCTAATGACAAAAAGGGGGAGAATTATTGCAGCTCTGAAATACATATAGAGATCTATTTATCTGTGCTATTTGCTAAATACATATGGAGATCTATTATCTGTGCTATTTGCTAAAGTTTGTTAATTTGTTAAAGTTTGTCATCACAAAAAGGGGGAGATTGATGAATAGTCTATCCCAATGTAATTAAAAGTAATTACATTTCTATTTTGGTGATTAACAAAACCATATTATTGTGATAATTATCAAACCCTTAATTAATGGTCACTAACCTATTTCTACAAGTCTTAAGCACATGAATTAATACCAAAGGAAAATAAGCCAAAACAGATAAGCATCTCTACATTGTATCTATAGCATCATATTTGTCTAAGTACACATCGGTTTCTTTTATAGATCATAACGATTACAGTAGAACTGTAACGATTTCTTCATAACCGTTTCATAAGTGCCTTAACGATTTCTTCATAGATTGAAACTTCTTCTGATTTCAAAAGAAATCATTTCTATAACGACTTGCTTTCGTAACGATTCATTTAGTCATCGTAACGGCTTGCTCTCGTAACGATTCCTTTAGTCATCGTAATGACTTGCTTTCGTAACGATTCCTTTAGTCATCGTAACGACTTTCTTTCGTAATGATTTCTTTAGTCATCGTAACGACTTGCTTTTGTAACGATTCCTTTAGTCATCGTAACGACTTGCTCTCGTAACGATTCCTTTAGTCATCGTAACGACTTGCTTTCGTAACGATTCCTTTATTCATCGTAACGACTTGCTCTCGTAACGATTCCTTTAGTCATCGTAACGACTTGCTCTCGTAACGATTCCTTTAGTCATCGTAATGACTTACTTTCGTAACGATTCCTTTAGTCATCGTAACGACTTACTTTTGTAACGATTCCTTTAGTCATCGTAACGACTTGCTTTCATAACGATTCCTTCAGTGATCATAATGATTTGCTATCATAACGATTCCTTTAGTTATCATAACGATTGCTTATCGCAACGATTGCTTCAGATATTATAATGATTTGCTTTGCGCATCGACTTCTTAAGTAATCAAAATGATTTCCTTATTGATCACAACGATTCTTTCATATCTCACAACGATTTGCTGTTTGGTTGCATAACGATTTCATAAGTCATAAATGCATCGATTTCATATTAATCAACTTGACATATGACTTATCCTTTCAAAGGGTTGAATAGTCAAAGTCTTCGCACACACACTTCTGTCAGCTGTGCATTTAATGAAGACTGAACGTATCTCTGCATGCATACAGACGATATCACCCATTATCGTGTCTATTCCGTACGCATCTTTTAGAATAGAAAAATAGCATTACCTTTTTGATGAATATTCACACTAACGTTGACTGACAACAAGAGACAGCCTAGCTGTCTACTGCTTTAGTATTTAATGTATGTAGGTCTCTGACAATATTCGTCATACAACGTTGGACCTTGTAGAAGCCAAATGACACTTCAGAAGATCCTATCTCTTTGCGTGCACAAATGGATAAAGGACTGTTGACTGGAAGCTTCCAAGTGCCACTCAGTCTAACGTCCACCAAAAGCTAGAGGCAACGGATACTTCAACGACTAGATTTCAAATTGAAGATATATATTGAAGAAAGGAGCTCCAAAAAGACAAGAGATACACAGAGAACGAAGTCACAAAAATCACTCTGATCATTAAGTCTTCTGTGAGTTCTCAAGAAAGAGCCAAGCCTCATTCATTAGATTAGCTCTTTGCTCTCTGCATTGTTTGTAGATTTTCGAGAGAGCTTGTTGGTTCTGAGAGTGAGCTTTTATTGTAGATCTCATTGCTCTCAGTCCCTAGCTTCAGATCTTGGCTTGTCAAAGTTTGATCTAGGGGCTTAATCTCCTGCTTACTTGTTTCTGTGCTTGTACCCTTCGTGTGTGAAGGAAGACCTGGTGGTATCCAGGGTGTGTGTGAGCCCTTCTGGTGTGAAGGAAGACCTGGTGGGGTATCCAGGGTGTTGTTCCTCTTCGGGCTGAGAAGAGAAGACCAGCTGAGCTGGGTGTTGTAGTGTCCATAGGGGGACTGTACCCTAGTTAGTGAAATCTTGAGTTGTTGCTCAGGGACTGGACGTAGGACTCCTGTGGAGAGGAGGTCCGAACCAAGATACATCTTGTGTTGTGTGATTGTCTTCATGTGTTTGTTGTTTCTCTTTACTAACACTAACAATCTTCAAAGTGTATTTCTTTGTGAACGTTTTTAGTGAACATGTATTAATTGATAAATTTTAAAGACCCATTCACCCCCCCCTGTGCTACCTAACTGGGCAATAAGTTCCTATTAAAATCATCAGGTCTTGTGTCTTTATTGAGGGAATTTCATTAATAACTCTTTCCACTTCTTGCCAGGAGAAGGGATTCTCCAACCAATTGGCATCAGGTTGCTGATCTTCTTTAGTTGACCAACCTCTTCCTGTCTGATTCTATCTCTATACTCTGCCTCCATCTGCTTGGAAATGACTTGATAGCTCACTGGTAATGTCTATCTGGTTAAAGAACATCCCTTCCTCACTGATGATCTAATATTTACCGCATCTGAAAATTACATTAATTTTGTAATGTGTGGAACTTTCAGTCGAATTGTACTAGAAGGTGTGGACAAATTCAGCAACTTGATTGGGTTTGTATATTACCCTGATGGTGATACTGCAAAAGACCTTGCCATGGAACTTGTGGAGAATGTTGTTTGTTTCTTCCTATACCTTACTGGCATTACATGAGCAAGAACTACATCCTTTTATTTCAACGAGATTACTTGCTTCTTAAAATGATATATAGTGAACACCCTTGTTGTTATGAACATGTGCTGGTATTTTGGTATAAATGTGAATAATCCTCTTCAACTGATCATGAATTTGATGATCAGTCCATCCCCATATAATTTATTTATTATATATAATTTTGGTGATTAACAAAACTCTAACTAACAAGTTTTTATGAAGTTTATCCACATGGAATAAATCAAGCCAAATCTGCAAGTAACTCTTACATTGTATCATTTAAAGTTCAGAGCATGTATTTTCTCTAAGTCCACATCGATTTCCCTTATAAGCATAACGATTTCATAAGCATCGCACATCGATTTCCCTTATAAGCATAACGATTTCATAAGTATTGCATAACGATTTCCCTTATAAGCATAATGATTTCATAAGTATCGATTCTTTATAAGCATGAATGATTCTATCGCTACAACGATTTGATAAGTGAAACAACGATTTTAGTTTCACAACGATTTGTTAAGTGAAACAACGATTTCGGTTTCACAATGATTTGTTAAGTGACACAACGATTTCGATCTCACAACGATTCGTTAAGTGAAACAACGATTTGTTAAGTAAAACAACGATTTCGGTCTCACAACGATTCGTAAGTGAAACAACGATTTCGGTCTCACAACGATTCGTTAAGTGAACCAACGATTTTGGTTTCACAAAGATTTCATAAGAAAAACAATGATTTGGTTATCAGTTTCTTAAGAGAAACAACGATTTGATTGTTGTAATGATTCGATAAGTGAAGGCAACGATTTGATAACTAGAACGATTTGCCTTTACGCTAGAATGATTTTGTAGTACTCCGGAAAATCCATTAATTAAAAATTATGGATAAATTGAAATTTTATTAATTAATAAATTCAATTAGTTAAAAAGGTGCACATCATTATTGCATGCGTATAAACCCCTATAAAAATTTCGTAAAAATAGTAGTTATACTTTAAATAATGTTCTCTAATGACCCATCATGAAATTGGGCATAGAAAAATCGTTTGGACTTAGTTTAAGAATTTATGTGACTTATTATCGTAACTAAGGAATAAGTCGGAGAACCCATTATTTTATGACCCAAAGTGGATTATAAATGAAATTAAACATGTGGGTAGACTTTAAATAATATGGCTTGGTATTCCATTATGATATTTGGACCAATGGACAATCTTGGCCCACGAATAAATTCTCTAATAAAAGGATAATTAAAAATCCAATAAGTAAAGTAAGTACATGGGTTGTACAATTAAGCTCACACGAGTTATTGGGCCAAGAGTAAGAGCCCAAATGACGAAGGTTAGAAATATTGATATGAATAATATTTAATTAAAATAAAAATATAAAATTACTTGAATAAGTGTGATAAATAGATTTACATAAGGATAAATGGTGAATAATTAGAATTAAATCTATACCCATTAAGTCAAATTAGTAATGGGTTTTACTAATGGTCCTAGCATAAAGTTTTGGGCCCAATTATGAAGAGTCCACCATGAGATGGGAGTTAAATAAGTGAAATTCGTACCTAAAATATTAATAAATAGAAAAATGTTAAGATAATGAGTATTTTAACTCTTAATCATCTTAGAAAGAGTTCTAAACCTAGTATAACTCAATAGGACTCTATCCTAATCTGAAAAAAGGGATTTAGATGAGAGACAATTGGGTTAAAGAGAGAAGACTCATATTAAATAAGTGAAATTCGTATCTAATTAATTAGTAAATAGTAAAAGGCTAAGATAAACACTAAATAAGTCATGTTTATCTCAAATAAGAGTCCCTAACCCATCCTAACCCCATTGGCCACGAAATTGGGTCTCTCCCTTACCCAATTAGATAGATATAGCAAGAAAAATAGGTGGATAATTGCTAATTTCGGAGTTGGAAGAGAAGAGAAGAGTTTAGACTTGTATGGACTCTATTACCACCCTATACACCTCTCATATGACCCTATCAACACCATAGAACGTGGTTGGAGATCTGGAGGACGAAGAGAAGGAGTTCTGGACGTGGAGAGCAAGGGGAGAAAGCTTGGATCAAGGAGGGATTTCTCTTATTTTCATCATTCAAACTAGGGTTTTCTTACTCCACGAAAAAGGTAGGCAATCTCTCATGCTAAAATCGTGAAATAATTACCCTAAGTATACTTCATGTACCTCTTCAAAAGCCCTATAGTTTCGTTATATTCCACTCATCCATTTGGGCGAATTTAATTCGGGAAATCCTGCTGTCACCATGAACCCGAAATCATATGTTTGCTCTAATTCCCAATATCTACTTGCTCTCATGCCATGATAAAATTCTCATATATACTGCATTGTACTATCTTTCAAACGCCCTGGTCTTGCTCAATTTCGATCTCCCATGAGGGAGAATTAAATCTTTGAATCCCTGTCTGTTGCTTGTACCCAACCCTTCAAGTTTACCTTTAAACGTCATGCATACTTGATATCCTACTATGATAAAATTCTCTAAAAAACTACTTCGTGTTATCTTCGAATGCCTTTGGTTTCGTAATTTTTCATCATATATTCATCTCTAATTAATTCTTGGAACCCTGATTGCACCTATTTAGGTCACCGAAAAGTAACCTGATCAATGCATGTCTAATCCTTGTTATTTTCAAATTAATCGTGCATGTTGATATGTATACATGTCTACATTCGTTTAAAACTGGTTTCGTACTTTTTGGATCACCGTGCTATTTTATATGGAATTTAGAACGTCCCTGTATCACACAGGACTCGCCCTGGGAAAAAGGGAAAAAAAGGCAATCTCACCTGTTATCGCGACAGCGCGATCCGCCGCGATATCAGTGAGGTCGTGCCGGCCGATAGCGTCGCGTGAAGAACGCGTCGGCATAAGCCGCCGCGATTCACTCCGGACTGGACCAGACCGGACAGGCCCTGTGTCGCGTCCGACCGCCCTGTCGCGACTTGAATCACGACGGGTGAGTCCGCCGCGTTTTCATGAATCAGACCAGAATGTAAAATTGTGCATATGCCTTATTGTTTAAGCTATATACCCCTTAATTGGCCATGATTAACCTATGTTATAGTTAATTCGACTTGGTAAATTAATAAATGACATTAATGATATAAATTTAATTATTTAAAATGACATTGCACGACTTGTCATATCCTCAAGATTTCTTTACACTTACACATACAACATTATTAAATATCATTTGACCTTGATAAGTTATGCAATAATGTATTCGGTAAAATAGTGAAATAAATGACTAAATTACCATTATATTAAATACAATAGTCTTCATTTTTACTCGCGCATTTTAAATTCCATTATCGTTTTCCCTCGGCCTTCGAGCACTCGAGGCACGACAGACCCATTTTCTACACACTTTTCTCTTGACTTGGACCACCTCTCCACCAGGAATACTGTCGACTAGACTAGGGACTCCTTGTCAAGGCCTCCGTAAGTCTTCTTGGCTTTGGCGTACGTCCATTGCCGACGAGCTGATTGTACCTTTAAATCCCGTTACACTCATAGGGATCAGTACGATCCAAACGGCCTTAGTGAGATCTCTCTTATCTTGTGATCACGCCGAACCACCTGGCCAGTGTTCTTAGCACGGCTAGTGGGTGGTGGTGGTTCTTCTACCAGACTGCCGGTACCCGACCTGGTGCTGTGCAACAGTTACTATCGTGGTTTATCGTTGTTTTACGATTATACCCCTATCTCATCTACTATCCTTGTACTCTCATATATTCACGTTCACTCTACTATCTCGTCTATTCATCTAGTACTCTCTTGAGACTCTTGAGCTGTTGCGGCTCCTATGCTTGTACTATACATGACTGTCTAGCGCCATAATATGGGTCCAGTGACCCTCCTGACTTGAATGCATAGTGTGCAGGGCACGGAGAGTGTCCGAGGGGTTCAAATCTAGTCCTAGGGCAGAGAGCCACCCGAAAATACCTGTAGGGGCTATTGACGGTGTTATGCATTGCACCGGTTCTGACTATCTCGACATTGGCTAGACACCTAATTGTTTTACTATTAGTTTGAGGAGTTCAGACATATTGTACCAGTTCTGTGCTATTAGTGTGCTAGCACTGACTGTTATAACATTAGTCTGAGGAGTTCAGACGAAATGTACTATCGTGAAACGGCTACTGTCCCAAAGTGACTATTGTCGTACTCGACTAGTGCACCGTTGTGCAACCATACACGCTATCTCTTTACATGCAATCTCGTTACACACTATCTTGATATACAAGCTATTCGTTACATGCCACCTTGATACAAGCTATCTTATTACATGTCATTTTAATACATGATATCTTGTTTTACCCTATCTTGTTACACGCTATCTCATCATGTTGTCATCCTAATTTTGCAATACTTTTGGGAAATATATTATCATCTTGTACTATTACTCTCTCAACTATACATGATCGTTCTCTCTAGTTAACCTGCGTTACAAGACATTAATCACTTAAAGCATGCTTGTTTATACGAGATATTAAGTCCTACTGAGCGTTATCGCTCACCCTTCGTTATTTGTTATTGTGTTTTCAGGTAAGTCAAGTGACGACCTTACACCAACAACAGGATTGGACTGGAGTGATGAGCGTCCTGAAGTCATAGCGATGGAATGTCCTTAGTACCTTAGAGTCTAGTTAGATATTTGCTTTAGATTTCTTTTCCAATGTAATAATGTCATTGAGCCCTATGTTTTGGCTCTGAATGGTGATTGTAATAGTTTAGATGAATTATCAATAAAATGATGAGTTTTATTACAATTATTGTTCATTAGTTGCTCTGATATTTGCGAATGTATGCGCAATTTATATTACCATACACGTTGTTCATGCCTCCCGATTTATTCCGCTGCTAAATTGGCGGGGCATGACAGTTGGTATCAGAGCCTAAGATGTCCTTATTAGGATATTTTGGTCTTAGGATATTCTAGGTGAACTGCCCTGACATGTGTCTAAGTCAACCACCATACCTATGTGAGGATTGGGTAGAACCATGGTTAAGATCTGAATACATTTATCCATATATATGTATCAACTAAATATTTCTTTAGCATCCTAATGCCAGCCTTATTCTTGAAGGAACTCTTAAATGGATGCCAAACATACGTCACTGCAAGACGAAATAGAGTAAACTCAAGAGCTAGCTCGGGCATGTCGGAAAGCCGCCCAACTGATGGAAGGAGCCTTAAGGACGACCAAGAAGATTAGAAAAGTGACCAAAAAGAACAAGAAGGGAAGACACCAACAGGGAAGCAAGACAAACACACGGAAGGAACGTAGCAAGAACTTTTACAAGCCCATCTGCCGCCATTGTAGTAAGCCGGGACATAAGGCAAAGGAGTGCTGGAGAAGAGTCGGTGCATGTTTATGTTGTGGCAATTTGGAGCATCGGATGCAAGACTGCTCTCTCCTAAAGGAACCATCCACTAACACTGAAGATCTCAACTCTATGACCAAAGAGAACCAGCCAAACAGTATACAACTAGCTCCTATTCAAAAAGGGCGATGCGAACACTGCAATAGGATATGCCACATATTGGAGGAATGTTGGAGGAAGCAAGGAAAATGCTTACGATGTGGCAGCCCAGACCACAAGATTAGAGACTGTCCACAATTAAAGAATCAATGTCAGGAAGAATCAAAACAACCAGCCACACTGGAAGCCGTGGTGCAACTCCCTCCAAATCATGAAGTGGGCATCGTGGAAGATAACCCTGAACTTATGATGATTAATACTTTTTAAGCATGGAGAGATAATTCATATTTAATCGAATGAGACGTGGAATTTGGGGACCAAATTCTTTTTAAGTGGGGGAGGATGTAGTACCCCGGAAAATCCATTAATTAAAAATTATGGATAAATTGAAAATTTATTAATTAATAAATTCAATTAGTTAAAAAGGTGCACATCATTATTGCATGCGTATAAACCCCTATAAAAATTTCTAAAAAATAGTAGTTATACTTAAATAATGTTCTCTAATGACCCATCATGAAATTTGGGCATAGAAAAATCGTTTGGACTTAGTTTAAGAATTTATGCGACTTATTATCGTAACTAAGGAATAAGTCGGAGAACCCATTATTTTATGACACAAAGTGTATTATAAATGAAATTAAACATGTGGGTAGACTTTAAATAATATGGCTTGGTATCCCATTACGATATTTGGACCAATGGACAATCTTGGCCCACGAATAAATTCTCTAATAAAAGGATAATTAAAAATCCAATAAGTAAAATAAGTACATGGGTTGTACAATTAAGCTCACACGAGTTATTGGGCCAAGAGTAAGAGTCCAAATGATGAAGGTTAGAAATATTGGCATGAATAATATTTAATTAAAATAAAAATATGAAATTACTTGAATAAGTGTGATGAATAGATTACATAAAGATAAAGGGTGAATAATTAGAATTAAATTATACCCATTAAGTCAAATTAGTAATGGGTTTTACTAATGGTACTAGCATAAAGTTTTGGGCCCAATTATGAAGAGTCCACCATGAGATGGGAGTTAAATAAGTGAAATTCGTACCTAAAATATTAATAAATAGAAAAAGGTTAAGATAATGAGTATTTTAACTCTTAATCATCTTAGAAAGAGTTCTAAACCTAATATAACTCAATAGGACTCTATCCTAATCTGAAAAATGGGATTTAGATGAGAGACAATTGGGTTAAAGAGAGAAGACTCATATTAAATAAGTGAAATTCGTATCTAATTAATTAGTAAATAGTAAAAGGCTAAGATAAACACTAAATAAGTCATGTTTATCTCAAATAAGAGTCCCTAACCCATCCTAACCCCATTGGCCACAAAATTGGGCCTCTCCCTTACCCAATTAGATAGATATAGCAAGAAAAATAGGTGGATAATTGCTAATTCGGAGTTGGAAGAGAAGAGAAGAGTTTAGAGTTGTATGGACTCTATTACCACCCTATACACCTCTCATATGACCCTATCAACCCCATAGAACGTGGTTGGAGATCTGGAGGACGAAGAGAAGGAGTTCTAGATGTGGAGAGCAAGGGGAGAAAGCTTGGATCAAGGAGGGATTTCTCTTATTTTCGTCATTCAAACTAGGGTTTTCTTACTCTACAAAAAGGTAGGCAATCTATCAAGCTAAAATCGTGAAATAATTACCCTAGGTATACTTCATGTACCTCTTCAAAAGCCCTATAGTTTTGTTATATTCTGCTCATCCATTTGGGCGAATTTAATTCGGGAAATCCTGTTGTCACCATGAACCCAAAATCTTATGTTTTCTCTAATTCCTAATATCTACTTGCTCTCATGCTATGATAAAATTCTCATATATACGGCATTGTATTATCTTTCAAACGCTTCTGGTCTTGCTCAATTTCGATCTCCCATGAGGAAGAATTAAATCTTTGAATCCCTGTCTGTTGCTTGTACCCAACCCTTCACGTTTACCTTTAAACGTCATGCATACTTGATATCCTGCTATGAGAAAATTCTCTAAAATACTACTTCATGTTAGCTTTCGAACGCCTTTGGTTTCGTAATTTTTCATCGTGTATTCATCTCTAATGAATTCTTGGAACCCTGACTGCACCTGTTTAGATCACCGAAAAGTAACCTGATCAATGCATGTCTAAACCTTGTCTATTTTCAAATTAATCGTGCATGTTGATATATATACATGTCTACCTTCGTTTAAAACTAGTTTCGTACTTTTTGGATCACCGTGCTATTTTATATGGAATTTAGAACGTCCTTATATCACAGAGGACTCGCCCTGGGAAAAAGGGAAAAAAAAAGGCAATCTCACCTGTTATCGCGACAGCGCGATCCGCCGCGATATCAGTGAGGTCGCGCCGGCCGAGAGCGTCGCGTCAAGAACGCGTCGGCATAAGCCATAGCGATTCACTCCGGACCGGACCAGACCGGCCAGGCCCTGTGTTGCGTCCGACCGCCCTGTCGCGACTTGAATCGCGACGGGTGAGTCCGCCGCGTTTTCATGAATCGACCAGAATGTAAAATTGTGCATATGCCCTATTGTTTAAGCTATATACCCCTTAATTGGCCATGATTAACCATGTTATAGTTAATTCGACTTGGTAAATTAATAAATGACATTAATGATATAAATTTAATTATTTAAAATGACATTGCACGACTTGTCATATCCTCAAGATTTCTTTACACTTACACACACAACATTATTAAATATCATTTTACCTTGATAAGTTATGCAATAATGTATTCGGTAAAATAGTGAAATAAATGACTAAATTACCCTATTATATTAAATACAATTGTCTTCATTTTTACTCGCGCATTTTAAATACCATTATCGTTTTCCCTCGGCCTTCGAGCACTCGAGGCACGACGGACCCGTTTTCTACACACTTTTCTCTTGACTTGGACCACCTCTCCACCGGGAATACTCTCGACTGGACTAGGGACTCCTTGTCAAGGCCTCCGTAAGTCTTCTTGGCTTTGGCGCACGTCCATTGCCGACGAGCTGGTTGTACCTTTAAATCCCGTTACACTCTTAGGGATCAATACGATCCAAACGACCTTAGTGAGATCTCTCTTATCTTGTGATCACGCCGAACCACTGGCCAGTGTTCTTAGCACGGCTAGTGGGTGGTGGTGACTTCTTCTACCAGAATTCCGGTACCCGACCTGGTGCTGTGCAACCGTTACTATTGTGGTTTATCATTGTTTTACGATTATGCCCCTATCTCATCTACTATCCTTGTACTCTCATATATTCACGTTCATTCTACTATCTCGTTTATTTATCAAATACTCTCTTGAGACTCTTGAGCTGTTGCGGCTCCCATTGCTTGTACTATACATGACTGTCTAGCGCCATAATATGGGTCCGGTGACCCTCCTGACTTGAATGCATAGTGTGCAGGGCACGGAGAGTGTCCGAGGGGCTCAAATCTAGTCCTGGGGGCAGAGAGCCACCCGAAAATACCTACAGGGGCTATTGACGGTGTTATGCATTGCACCGGTTCTGACTATCTCGACATTGGCTAGACACCTAATTGTTTTACTATTAGTCTGAGGAGTTCAGACATATTGTACCAGTTCTGTGCTATTAGTGTGCTAGCACTGACTGTTATAACATTAGTCTGAGGAGTTCAGACGAAATGTACTATCGTGAAATGGCTACTGTCCCAAAGTGACTATTGTCGTACTCGACTAGTGCACCGTTGTGCAACCATACACGCTATCTCTTTACATGCAATCTCGTTACACGCTATCTTGATATACAAGCTATCTCGTTATATGCCACCTTGATACAAGCTATCCTATTACATGTCATTTTAATACACGCTATCTTGTTTTACCCTATCTTGTTACACGCTATCTCGTCATGTTGTCATCCTAATTTTGTAATACTCTTGAGAAATATATTATCATCTTGTACTATTACTCTCTCAACTATACATGATCGTTCTCTCTAGTTAACCTACATTATAAGACATTAATCACTTAAAGCATGCTTGTTTATACGAGATATTAAGTCCTACTGAGCGTTATCGCTCACCCTTCGTTATTTGTTATTGTATTTTCAGGTAAGTCAAGTGACGACCTTACACCCAACAACGGGATTGGACTGGAGTGATGAGCGTCCTGAAGTCATAGCGATGGAATGTCCTTAGTACCTTAGAGTCTAGTTAGATATTTGCTTTAGATTTCTTTTCCAATGTAATAATGTCATTGAGCCCTATGTTTTGGCTCCAAATTGGTGATTGTAATAGTTTAGATGAATTATCAATAAAATGATGAGTTTTATTACAATTATTGTTCATTAGTTGCTCTGATATTTGTGAATGTATGCGTAATTTACATTACCATACACGTTGTTCATGCCTCCCCGATTATTCCGCTGCTAAATTGGCGGGGCATGACAGATTTGCTTATGTCTGTACAATGATTTGTTGCCCAGTTAGGTAGCCCAGAGGGGGGTGAATGGGTCTTTTAAAATTTATCAATTAATACATGTTCACTAAAAACGTTCACAAAGAAATACACTTTGAAGATTGTTAGTGTTAGTAAAGAAAAATAACAAACACAAGAGGACAATCACACAACACCAGATGTATCTTGGTTCGGACCTCCTTTCCACAGGAGTCCTACGTCCAGTCCCTGAGCAACAATCAGGATTTCACTAATTAGGGTACAGTCCCCCTATGGACACTACAACACCCAGCTCAGCTGATCTTCTCTTCTTAGCCGAAGAGGAACAACACCCTGGATATCCCATCAGGTCTTCCTTCACACCAGAAGGGCACACACACACCTGGATACCACTAGGTCTTCCTTCACACACGAAGGGTACAAGCACATAAACAAGTAAACAAGAGATTAAGCCCCTAGATCAAGCTTCGACAAGCCAAGATCTGAAGCTAAGGACTGAGAGCAATGAGTTCTACAAATAAAAAGCTCACTCTCAGAACCAAACAAGCTCTCTCGAAAATCTACAAATAATGCAGATAGTAAAGAGCTAATCTAATGGAATGAGGCTTGGCTCTTCTTCAGAACTCGCAGAAGACTTGTGATCAGAGTTTTTTTGTATGACTATCGTTCTCTCTGTCTTCTCTATTTCTTCTAGATGTAACACCCCGGAAATTCAGTAATAGAGAAAAATAGAAATAAATCGAAAATGATAAATTCAATATTTGTAAAATAGCAAAAATGCACGTGTCATTATCGTACACACAAAAACCCATTAGAAATTTTCATAAAAACCATAGTTCAACTCTAAATAATGCTCCCTAATGACCCATGAAGAAATTTGTGCAAAGGGAAATCGGAGGGTCCAAGTTTAAGGCGTTTTGCGACTGAGTGTCGTAATCAAGGAATAGTCGAGAAGTCCTTATCACACATACTTCGATGAGTCAAAAAAAATAAAAATAAAAATCATAGATGGACCTCAAATAATATCCTCTAATGATCCATAAGAAATTCGGTCAATAGAAGTCATTTGAGGTATGTTCAAGAGTTATTGTGACTTATTATCATAATTAAGAAATAAGTTGGAAAATCCATTATCATGTGTATAAAATATGATCATGAACCAAAGTAAAATGATGGGTAGACTCCAAGAAAATATGTGGGGATAGTCCATAAAATAAATTGGATCAATGGACAACTTATGACCCATGAACAAATCCAAGTATGAAATTAGTAATAAAAACTTCCGTATTATCGGAATGATAGAACTTACGAACCACTATTGTACGTGAGAAAAACATCGGAAAATTCGTAAAAATTAAAACCAACCCTAAATATTATCTATAAGTGTTCCACCAAGAAATTCGTGTAACGGAAAATCCGATTGGCCGAGTGTACGTCACACGTGACAAATTACTCGAGTTTAGAAACCTAAGTCGGAAAATTGTTAACGTGGAAAAATAACCGACCATAAATTAAATAAACATGTTGGAGAGACTTCCAACATTATGTATAAATGACCCGTTAACAAGATTGGGCCAACGGAGCACATTGGCCCAAGGATAGAAATTGGGACAAGAAAATATCCAGAAATTCGTGTATGTAATTATGCATAATTAGAGAGGGCAATTTAGGGTTAAAATTAGGGTGATTAGTCATGCAAGGTAAGCCAAAACCGGATCCAACTCTAAGAGGTGGTTTCCTAAACCTTTGCTACCTCTTTGGGTGAGAGAATCCCAGATTTCTTGGAAAGCAGGGAGCAGAATTCGCAGCCCCTTTCCTAGTCCCGTTAGGACTCTTAACTACACCCTAAAACTATAAGAACTCCTCATAAAACGTTTAGGGAAGGGATAGCAACAAGTTTGGGTCGTGAGCAGCAAGTTTGGAGCGCTGGGGAAGTGGAGAACGGCTGGGAAAAATCGTGGTCTTCCTCAACCTCGCTCTACATCAACCCAGAAATCTGCAAAGAGTCTTAGCGTTCAAAGGTAGGTGTTCTCGGGCCAAGATTAAAGCAACCAACACCATCATGTAGATCTTTGAGTCTAGGATCATTTGCACTTGGTTGACTAGTTTTCATGAAGTATACGTTGTGTATTCGTAGTTTTCCCGAAGTCTCGCACAGTTAGTGCTTTTCCCGTTCTTCTTATTGTGCACACGATTTGACACTGACTTAGACTAAACTTCCTTCATGAACGTTCTTCTACTTGTAATCACGAGCATCTTTTATGTTGTACGTTTTGTTCAAAAGTCTTTCGTTAGAGAGTTATGATCATGGTAATAGAGTCTCTGCATGATACTGCGATTCGGGCTACACTTGACTTTTTGTTCTTCATATGTTTTCTCGAGATTCTATACCGAATTAGATCAAACTCCAACATCAAAGTTTCTACTAGTGTCCTCGTCATGTTCGTGTTGACGTTTTGTCTAAATGTCATTCGTTAGGGAGTTATAAGTGGGGTAAGTAAACCACTGCATGAGATGTGTTTTCGGGTTCCAAATGACTTATAAGTTTTGTTCTGGAAGGGCACTAGTGTCGACACTACATGAGCTAGTGTCGACACACTATCCCAAAATAGCCCAAAAGGTGTTCTGGGAAGGCCTCTAGTGTCGACACTACTTGGGCTAGTGTCGGACACACTGTCCCAGATTGGCCAGAAGGTGTTCTGGGAGCTGTCTCTAGTGTTGACACCACCTGAACTAGTGTCGACACTACTTGACCTTTTTGCCTTGTATTTGAAGCACTTGTCGACACTACCTGGACTAGTGTCGACACTACTGACAGTTTGCATTATTTTGTCTTGTGTTTGAAGCATTGTGTAGACACCAGTAAGGGGTGTGTGACACTAGCCTTACAAAAAAATTGCATATTTTGGTCTGATCATTTCATGATGTCTACTAGCATGTGCATGATGTTATATGGTATGCATGGACCTAAAATAAATCAAACCATTGAAAAATAGTAATGATATGAATATGATTCTAATGTGTAATTGTGATTGATCTTATGTCCATTGGATTATCTTGTGATCTTGCTTATTGTCAATGATAAGATAAGAATATGATATGAATGTGGGGATGAATACATGTTGGTATGGACTTGCTAGTGGAGTTAATGTCATAATTTGCATATGAGTTTCAATAGTTTTATGTTTTCCGATGTTCAAATAATCATTTGTCAATTGCATACATGATAGGAAAGATCCGTAACTCATCACTTACATGTTTGCACGAATAGGCACACCCTTCTTGGGAAATTGAGAGCACATGTTCTGCATATGATCTGTCTTTAGAAACATCCTCATGTCAAGACATTAATGAATTATGAAACATAAGATATGTCGTTATCCTGCCTTGTTCTCTTGAGCTATTGTCATACCTTGACTCTATGAATGATCATGTTTCTTTTACTGCGAGCTTGTTTTGAAACTCTGTGGACATAATATGAATCTGTTTGTTCGGCACAACGTGGGACTCCGGTCCAAATTTGATCCAATGCCTGTGTAAAAAAAAGGGCCTGGTCGGTCCTGGGGAGGAGCACCCCAAAGTACTTATTAACCGAGGCGAGTATGGACTTCTGGTGCTTGGCATAGTACAAACAAATAAGCAAGATTTGTGAGAATGTGCCTTATTTGATATGATAAGTCTGATTTGATTGATATGATATGATTTTTTTATGATACGTTGATCATGTGAACGCATGAATCTGTCTGAATAGACCAATCTCTTTTGATACGATCCTGTTCTTGAAAATCTATCCACTTTATATATATGCATTTCGACTTTTGATCTGAAATGATATCTGTTCTACTCTGCTATTCGATCTGTTAGTATTGCATGCATTGTCATCACTACATGTTCAGATCTTGCTGATTAAAATGCTAATCACGTATATAGTGCCCGCACCATATTGAGATGTAAATCCTACTGAGCTAGTTTGCTCACCCTATCATCCTACCCTTTTCAAGAAGTGATGAAGAACCATTGGAGTCCGATGGGGAAGGGCAAGAGTGATGAGCACCCACTATATGAGTCGATGATAGTTTAGAAATAGGACAATGAGTAGTCTATGTAATAGTTAGCTTTTCTGGAAGTTTTATTTGAATAATGGATCCTTTAGTTGGTTCTTTCTATGAAAGGTTGTAATAGTGACTGAAATGGAGTAAAGTATACTTTTGGATGACCATCTTATAGTCTCAAATGTGTTCTTTTGTTCATTCGTGACTCTGCGCTATTCAACTGTGATACGTCGGTTTGTATCGTTCACGTCCCTCGGTATTTATTCCGCTGCTAATATCGGGGCGTGACAGTTGGTATCAGAGCCCTAAACTTTAGGGTCCAGGGAATAGGAACATAGAATGGGACTAGATCACACAAGTCAAAATCTATCGTACCTAAGGTGAGCTTGGGTAGTAGAACCATGGGAATAGAAGTCACATGTGATATATTTAGATGACTGACTTATTATTATCTTGAAGGTATTTATTACCTCAATGGCCGCTGAACGTGCCCAGGCTAGGAGCATGCAACAAACAATACAGAACTTGACTCAGGCTATTCTGCAAGCCACCAGGGGGAGGTGGTAACCGCGGAGCCGGTGATCTCCATCGGAATTTTAGGAATATGGATCCGCCTAGGTTTGAAGGGAGTACTGACCCAGTTGTTGCTGAACACTGGGTTAAGGAAATTGAAAGGATATTCAGGGTTATGCATGCACGGACCAGAACAAAGTACTACTGGCGACTTTCCAATTGGCAAAGGATGCCAGGGCATGGTGGGAGTCGATAGAAGTAACACGAATGGCCAACAACTAACATGGGGCTAGTATCAACTGCAGGAGAAGTCGAGTAACTTTAGCCATTACCCAAAACTAGTGTTCACAGGGATAGGAACCGTAGGAGATTGTCACTTATCTCTGCACTTTGAGTCAAAGGATGATGAGGAAAGGTTGTATGGATTTCTTGCTGTTGTTGTCACCACAAAGAAGGAAGTCAAAGTTGAGGACATCCATGTTGTCAGCGAATACGCTGACATTTTCCAGAAGACTTGCCAGGAATTCCTCCTGAGCGAGAGGTCGATTTTACCATCGAGTTGGTCCCTGGAGCAGCACCAGTATCTAGGGCACCATATAGAATGTCCCTGCAGAACTGAAGGAATTAAAAGAACAAATGATAGAACTGTTAGAGAAGGATTCATCCGACCAAGCACATCACCATGGGGTGCAAGGTCGGAATAGTTGATCGATTGACTAAGTCGGCTCATTTCTTGCCGATTAAGAGTACTTGGTCAGTGGATGTATTGGCTGCCAAAACGAGCCGGGCTTCGCCTAGTCCTAGGCAATTAGGAAGATAGGATAAGTGTCATTATAAACCTCAGCTTGTGTCAAGAACTTTGTACCTACCTGGTGAGTTGGGTAGAAACTTGGACTTAGTCCAAAATTTTATTAATAACTAAATATTGTAAGTTACAAGGCATCAACAAGGAGTAAAGAAGACTGACCGTGTGATAGTTTGTTTTGAAGGAACTTAAATAAACAGCAATGGAGGATACACCTACACCATCCATGGACGGACAAAGAGCGGTCCAAAGATTAACCAAAGCACTACGACAAGCTGCTCAACTGTTAGAGGATTCCCTAATAATGGCTAAGGGAGATACAATGGAAAGGAAAGGTCTATTGATGACAAAGGAGTTGGCGAAAACAATGAGAAAGAACAAATTTTAACCACAGGGAACTCCAAATCTATAGCCAGAGAGAAACGGCCTAACAACAGTAACAGATCGCACAAGAGAAAGAAGTACAAGAAGTGCAAGAAGAAACTAGTTCCCGCTCCTATAGAAAGGTGCCAGCATTGAAATAAAATAAATCATCGGTCCGAGGAGTGCTGGAAATTTTAGGACAAGTGTTTATGTTGTGGCAGCCAAGACCACAAGGTTAAGGATTGCCTTAATGAGAAATCAAGCTCAGGGAATAAATGGCAGAACAAACCAAGGAAAGAGGTATGAGAGAGGTATTCTTTCTAACTCGCTTTTATTTAACCCTGAAGATACATCACCAATCAATCATTATATATGAGCAATTCATAATTAGATTCCTCGTAAGTTCAGCTCATAACACATGTGAATTTGGGGACCAAATTCTTTTAAGTGGGGGATGATATAACACCCCGAAAATTCAGTAATTGAAAAAATAGAAATAAATCGAAAATGATAAATTCATTTGTAAAATAGCAAAAATGCACGTGTCATTATCGACACACAAAAACCCATTAGAAATTTCATAAAAACCATAGTTCAACTCTAAATAATGCTCCCTAATGACCCATGAAGAAAATTTGTGTAAAGGGAAATCAGAGGGTCCAAGTTTAAGGCGTTTTGCGACTGAGTGTCGTAATCAAGGAATAGTCGGGAAGTCCTTATCACACATACTTCGATGAGTAAAAAAAAAATTAAATAAAAATCATAGATGGACTTCAAATAATATCTCCAATGATCCATAAGAAATTTGGTCAATAGAAGTCATTTGAGATATGTTCAAGAGTTATTGTGACTTATTATCATAATTAAGAAATAAGTTGGAAAATCCATTATCATGTGTATAAAATATGATCATGAACCAAAGTAAAATGATGGGTAGACTCCAAGCAATATGTGGGGATAGTCCATAAAATAAATTGGACCAATGGACAACTTATGACCCATGAACAAATCTAAGTATGAAATTAGTAATAAATAACTTTCGTATTATCGGAATGATAGAACTTACGAACCACTATTGTACGTGAGAAAACACATCGAAAAATTTCTTAAAAATTATAAACCAACCCTAAATATTATCTATAAGTGTTCCACCAAGAAATTTGTTAACGGAAAATCTGATTGCCGAGTGTACGTCACACGTGACAAATTACTCGAGTTTAGAAACTAAGTTGGAAAATTGTTAACGCGGAAAAATAACCCGACCATAAATTAAATAAACATGTTGGAGAGACTTCCAACATTATGTACAAAGACCCATTAACAAGATTGGGCCAACGGAGCACATTTGGCCCAAGGATAGAATTGGGACAAGAAAATACCCAGAAATCGTGTATGTAATTATGCAATAATTAGAGAGGGCAATTTAGGATTAAAATTAGGGTGATTAGTCATGCAAGGTAAGCAAAAACCGGATCCAACTCTAAGAGGTGGTTCCTAAACCTTTGCTACCCTTTGGGTGAGAGAATCCCAGATTTCTTGGAAAGCAGGGAGCAGAATTCACAGCCCTTTCCTAGTCCCATTAGGACTCTTAACTACACCCTAAAACTATAAGAACTCCTCACAAAATGTTTAGGGAAGGGTAGAAACAAGTTGGGTCGTGAGCAGCAAGTTTGGAGCGCTGGGGAAGTGGAGAACGGCTGGGGAAAATCGTGGTCTTCCTCAACCTCGCTCTGCATCAACCCAGAAATCTGCAGAGAGTTCTTAGCGTTCAAAGGTAGGTGTTCTCGGGCCAAGATAAAGAAACCAACACATCATGTAGATCTTGAGTCTAGGATCATTTACACTTGGTTTGACTAGTTTTCATGAAGTATACGTTGTGTATTCGTAGTTTTCTCGAAGTCTCGCACAGTTAGGGCTTTTCCATTCTTCTTATTGTGAACACAATTTGACACTGACTTAAACTAAACTCCTTCTTAAAAGTTCTTCTACTTGTAGTGGCGATCATATTTATGTTGGACGTTTTGTCCAAACGTCTTTCCTTAGAGAGTTATGAGCATGGTAAGAGAGTCTCTGCATGATACTACGATTCGGGCTACACTTGACTTTTTGTTCTTATATTTTCTCGGGATTCTATACCGAATTAGATCAAACCCCCAACATCAACGTTCTTCTACTCGTTGTTCTCGTCATCTTTTTTGTTTAACGTTTTATCTAAATGTCATTCGTTAGAGAGTTATAAGTGGGGTAAGTAAACCACTGCAAGAGATATATTTCGGGTTCCACATGACTTATAAGTTTTGTTCTGGAAGGGTACTAGTGTCGACACTACATGAGCTAGTGTTGACACACTGTCCCAAAACAGCCCAAAAGGTGTTCTGGGAAGGCCTCTAGTGTCGACACTACTGGGCTAGTGTCGACACACTGTCCCAGATTGGCCAGAAGGTGTTCTGGGAGCTGTCTCTAGTGTCGACACCAGCTGAACTAGTGTGACTACTTGACCTTTTTGCCTTGTATTTGAAGCACTATGTCGGCACTACCTGGACTAGTGTCGACACTACTTGACCAGTTTGCATTATTTTGTCTTGTGTTTGAAGCATTGTGTAGACACCAGTAAGGGGTGTGTCGACACTAGCCTTACAAAAAAATTGCATATTTTGGTCTGATCATTTCATGATGTCTACTAGCATGTGCATGATGTTATATGGTACATGGACCTAAAATAAATCAACCGATTGAAAAATAGTAATGATATGAATATGATTCTAATGTGTAATTGTGATTGATCTATGTCCATTGGATTATCTTGTGATCTTGCTTATTGTCAATTGATAAGATAAGAATATGATATGAATGTGGGGATGAATACATGTTGTATGGACTTGCTAGTGGAGTTAATGTCATAATTTGCATATGAGTTTCAATAGTTTTATGTTTTCCGATGTTCAAATAATCATTTGTCAATTGCATACATGATAGGAAAGATCTGTAACTCATCACTTACATGTTTGCACGAATAGGCACACCCTTCTTGGGAAATTGAGAGCACATGTTCTGCATATGATCTGTCTTAGAAACACCCTCATGTCAAGACATTAATGAATATGAAAACATAAGATATGTCGTTATCCTGCCTTGTTCTCTTGAGCTATTTGTCATACCTTGACTCTATGAATGATCATGTTTCTTTTACTGCGAGCTTGTTATTGAAACTCTGTGGCCATAATATGAATCTGTTTGTTCGGCACAACGTGGGACTTCGGTCCAAATTGATCCAATGCCTGTGCAAAAAAAAAGGGCCTGGTCCGGTTCTGGGGAGGAGCACCCCAACGTACTTATTAACCGAGGGAGTATGGACTTCTGGTGCTTGGCATAACACAAACAAATAAGCAAGATTTGTGAGAATGTGCCTTTGTTTGATATGATAAGTCTGATTTGATCTGATATGATATGATACGTCTGATCATGTGAACGCATGATATCTGTCTGAATATGGCCAATCTCTTTTGATACAATCCTATTCATGAAATATCTGTCCACTGTATATATATGCATCTCGACTTTTGATATGAAATGATATCTGTTCTACTCTGCTATTCGATCTGTTAGTATTGCATGCATGTCTTCACATACATATTCATATCTTGCTGATTAAAATGCTAATCACGTATATTAGTGCCCGCCCTATTGAGATGTAAATCCTACTGAGCTAGTTCGCTCACCCTATCATCCTACCCTTTTCAGGAAGTGATGAAGAACCAGTGGAGTCTGATGGGGCAGGGCAAGAGTGATGAGCACCCGCTATATGAGTCGATGATAGTTTAGAAATAGACAATTGAGTAGTCTATGTAATAGTTAACTTTTCTGGAAGTTTTATTTGAATAATGGATCCTTTAGTTGGTTCTTTCTTATGAAATGTTGTAATTAGTTGACTGAAATGGAGTAAAGTATACTTTTGGATGACCATCTTATAGTCTCAAATGTGTTCTTTTGTTCATTCGTGACTCTGCGCTATTCAACTGTGATACGTCGGTTTGTATCGTTCACGTCCCCCGGTATTTATTCCGCTGCTAAATATCGGGGCGTGACACTGGAGCTCCTTTCTTCAATATATATAGCTTCAATTTGAAATATAGATGTTGAAGTATCCGTTGCCTCTAGCTTTTAGTGGACGTTAGACTGAGTGGCACTTGGAAGCTTCCAGTCAACAGTCCTTTATCCATTTGTGCACGCAAAGAGATAGGATCTTCTGAAGTGTCCTTTGGCTTCTACAAAGTCCAACGTTTGTGGCGAATGTCTGTCAGAGACCTGCATACATTAAATGCTAGAACAGTGGACAGCTAAGCTGTCTCTTGTTGTCAGTCACTGTTGGTGTGAATATTCACCAAAATAGTAATGCCATTTTGCTGTTCTAAAAGATGCATATAGAATAGACACGATAATAGATGATATCGTCTGTATGCATGCAGAGATACGTTCAGTCTTCATTAAAAGCACAACTGTCAAAAGAATATGTGCGAATACTTTGACTTTTAACCCGATGAAAGGATAAGTGATATGTCAAGTTATTGATATAAAATCAAAGTATTTATGACTTATGAAATCGTTATGCAACCTAACAGCAAATCATTATGAGATATGAAAGAATCGTTGTGAGATATGAAACAATCGTTTGAAATCTTAAGAAGTCGATGCGCAAAGCAAAGTTATGAGAACCAAAGAAATCGATGTGATAAGAAAATCGTTGTGATCACTAAAGGAATCGTTACGAGAGCAAGTCGTTACTATGACTAAAGGAATCGTACGAGAGCAAGTCGTTACGATGACTAAAGGAATCGTTACGAAAGCAAGTCGTTATGATGACGGAATCGTTATGAAAGCAAGTCGTTACGATGACTAAAGGAATCATTACGAAAGCAAGTCGTTACGATGACTAAAGGAATCGTTACGAAAGCAAGTCGTTACGATGACTAAAGGAATCGTTACGAAAGCAAGTCGTTACGATGACTAAAAGAATCATTACGAAAACAAGTCGTTACAATGACTAAAGAAGTCGATGCAACCAAATCGTTACGCTCTCTTTAAGAAGTCGTTGTAGGAACGATTTCTTTTGAATCATAAGACGTTTCTGTCTATGAAGAAATCATTAAGGTGCTTATGAAACGGTTATGGAGAAATCATTATAGTTCTACTGTAATCGTTATGATCTATAAAAGAAACTGATGTGTACTTAGACAAATATGATGCTGCAGATACAATGTAAAGATGCTTACCTGTTTTGGCTTATTTTCCTTTGTATTAATTCCTGTGCTAAGACTTGTAGAAAATAGGTTAGTGACCTTTAATTAAGGGTTTGATAATTATCACAATAATAAGGTTTTGTTAATCACCAAAATAGAAATGTAAATACTTCTAATTACATGGGGATAGACTGTTCATCAATCTCTCCCTTTTTGGTGATGACAAAATTTTAACAAATTAACAAACTTTAGCAAATAGCATAGATAAATAGATCTATATGTATTTCAGAGCTGCAATAATTCTCGCCTTTTTGTCATTAGAAAAAAAAATGCAAGGAAAAGGACAAAGAGAAGAGAAAACAACTGAATGAGACAGGAAATACTATTTGTATTCATTCATTCTGGGAAGGTACAGGGAGATAAAAGGCATGAGAGTGGAGGGAGGCAAAATGAGAAATGATTTCTCATGACTGTTCTTCCTGCTTTTCAAAAACTTGATGAAATACACCAGGGGAAGAGTGTACTTGGGTCCCATGGAGGGAGCCATTCTTTCAAATGAGAGCCAACTGCTCATCAAGGAAATTGGCATAGGCATCTCTGTCAAGGGAGATTCTTTTGAAGGAAATGGAGCCAAAACTAGCTCGAGCAAGAACTGATCAACTGAAATGGGATAGAAGTTCTGCTTGGCCTCAGCTCTTGACAGAGGGCTACATAGACTTTATAACGCTCAACCCAAATCTGGAAGGGATCCTGGACTAGTGAATCGAATTCATGTCTAAAAAATAGCTTCTGAACTGGAGGGTGACCTTCCCTGGCTTGACATTCATAAGTAATGACAGCTGCTGAGCAGAGAGGGTAAAATCGGGCCCAATCTGAAGGTGTCAACCTCTCACATTCTGACAGGATGGGAGCTAGAACCTCAGCACTGACATGGCCTTGGTGGTATCTCTGAAGAGAAATCTATGAAATGCCACTTGGAAGCCTTTCTGTACTTTGATTAGCCCATGACTCTGGCAAAACGTTCAAAGATGATATCCCCAACAGAAGAGTCCATGACAGAGAGTGAATATGGGGAAGCAAGATTTCTTCTGGCACCTGAAGGGTGGCAAAGTCCACTTGGATAGCTTCAGAGTGGGGTCTGCTGAACCAAGTGCATATATGGCCTGCTTAAACTGGCTGTGAATGGACCTCAGGGAGTCGATGAACATTCTATAGTTGTTGAAGAGTTGGAAATGCCTGGCCATCTTGATCTCCTTCTAAATAAATGGGGCCCAACAAGCTTGTGATGAATTTGGAACCATTCTGAGAGAGTAAGGGAATGGTCCCTTAGAGGGAATCTAGCAGACTTAGCCAAAACAAATTTTTTGTACAGCTCTCTGTGCCCCCTAGCCCATTGCTCTTCAGTCTTGGAATGAGCAATAGAAAAGATTTTAGATTTTTCAGATTTGGTGAGAGGGGTATAAGGTAGAATGACATTTAAATGGCCTGAGAGATTAAGAAAGGAAGGTTGACAAGGGTGGCAAAGACAACCTTCTGAAGATATTCTCTATACAGTGGTTTATTTTTTTGTCCATTGTGAGAGAAAACCACAGAGGTGGATGAAGAGGTTTAGAGGAAAGAGAGGAGGTGGATGAAATTTTCCTCTTTTTAGGAGCAGAACTAGAAGAGTCTGCCCTATATATGATCCCAACCTTAGTACAGACCGGAGGATGACTTCTTCAAACTCATCCTGATTTTCCTAAGATAGGGAGATTCAAGTTGAGCACCCTCAGGAATTACAGTAATGAAAGAGGGTAGAGGAGAGGGATGTGAAAGGGAATGTGAGGTAGTAGGAGGGATATCTGATGGTCTAGAGGATGATGGAACCAGAAGAAGAGGAGGCTCCAGCTGATGATGACACTGGAGGAACATCAAAAATAGGTGGAGGTGGAAAAATGGGTGTTGAAGATGCAGGAGATGAAGTGGATTGTGAAGGAAAAGGTGTAGGTGATGAGATGATTCTGGGTTGTGGTTTCTGAAGGTTTGAGGTGCAGGTGGAGCTGTGGATGATGAAGTTGGTGATGAGGGTACATGGGTCTGAGTGGAGGAAGGAGCTGGGGGCTCAGGAGCTGCAGCTTCTGCTTCTTTAGCTATGAGCTGCACAGATTCTGACTCCAAAGGCCTGATGGCCCTGACACCTTCTCACCTGGCTCTGTGGAAGCCCTGAACACTGACCTCAGTTTGCCCTGAAGCCCTGATGGCTATCATCTGGCCTTGATGGCCCTGAACCACTGACCTCTGCTGGTAGATTAGCTGCTGTCGGCCTGATGGCCCTGCCTCTTGCTCATCTGGCTGACGGTCTTGGAACACCTTCTTCACTTCTTGATCAGTAGGAGTAGGAGGAGGAGCTGGGGCTCCGACTGCCTGCAAAATCTCTGATAGCATTGTCTTCATGCTTCCTAATACTTATTGAACCATCTTACAACATGTTTTACCTGAGACAACTCCTTGGATGTGGGGTGACTCATGAAGATGGAATTTACATCGGATTGCAATGAGCAGAGGATCTCCCCTGAGCATCAATCTTTCTTGACAGGTTTCAATTTATAATTACTCTTTGCCTCATCTGTCTCTGATAAGGAGTGTCAGCTAGGAGAGCGACATCTGGAACTTCTGCTGCTTTCCCTTTCTCCTGGGCATTGCCCATTTGAGGCTGCTGATCTTGGTCATCCTCAGAATCTGAGGAACTGGTAGTCTCACCTTCTCTGAATTGGTTTTCTGGGGGATTTCATTTCCTCCCCAGAGTCTCCCTCCCCTTCTCAACTTCAGCTTCTGCTTCAGCATGCACACTTTCCATGGGAACTTCGGTTTGTGCTGCTGCTGCTTCTTCTTCTTGAACTGGGAGGACTTCTGAATGAAATTCAGTGTGGCCTGATGCCACAGTACTGACTCCTGGAACTTTTTGTCACTGACTGCTCCCCTCAATGGGAGCATCTTCCATTACAAATCCTTTTGAACTTGACTTGCCCCTACTGGCTTGGAGCTTTTCCATAACTACATCTGCTGAGGGGACCTCTGCCACAGATTTTTCTATACTTGGCTCATGTGCAACTTGCTCCCTTGAGAGATGGAGTCCAGTGCATCCCTAAGTAGACTGCCTACTTTGGAAGATGGAAGAGGAACCTCTGAGAATGCCCAATGGGCTCAATGTCTCAGGAGGAATGTCCTCAATCCTTCTACTGGATTTATCAAACTACTTACTGCTTCTGCTTCTGGTGGTGGTGCTGCTGCTACTGCTGGAACTACCTCTGCTGCTGCTGATTCTGCCACTGCTGCTGCTTCTGATATAGGTTCATGGCCTTCTTGGGTTTCACCAAGGATGGCTTCACCCTCAAAAGCCCTGGTTTTAGACCATACACTATTGACTACAGAAAAAGCCACTTTTTCTCAAATTTCTGGATCTAATAGCTTGGCCATCTTTTCAGATGCATCACCCACTACACTTTTCCAAAATGATGAAAGATTTGGTAGGAGATGGGCATAAGGTAGGGAGATATTCAATTTGCTCTTAATGTCCCACACTTGGGATCTTACAAACCTCATTCTTTCCTTATCAACTCTACAGTGTTAATCTCCTGATTCTGGATAGCCCAGAACATCAGGTCTGAATCAGCCTTGGTGCACGAAGAAAAGGTTGCACTCCTTGGTACGATGATTGAAGATAATAAAGTGCAAAAGCCTATTAAAGGCACTGAGCTGGTTAATGTCCAGCTTTCCATCCTTCAGCCTATACTCCGGGCCTATTATTCCCAAACCCTTGACATGAGTATCCACAGTGTGGACTCCACTGCGACCGAAAGTAGAAACTTCAAACAGCGATGCTAACAATTCCCTGGTAATCCTGACTTGGGTTCCCTTGACCATAGAAGTCAGGGTCCCATCCTCCTCTGTCTTTAGACATACATAGAAAGCCTTGACAGATCTGGATAACTTACATCAGAAAGGGTTGCAATCTTCACCATTTCAGCCTTGTAGAGCTTCAACCAAACTGCCCATTCCGTTCTTCTCCAAGTCTGCTAAATCCACTCTTTGTGCCCGCAAAGCTTTGCCTTTACTAAAGCGAACCTAGTTGCTCTTTTGCGGTGAGGAATGCAGTTCTCGTAACCCCCAACACTGCCGGAAACAGTTGAAGAGACCATGGAATCAAGCAAGAAGAGGTTCTGGAGGTCTGGAAGGGTGGTTGAAGGAGAAACCTCAAGAAATTTTGGCGGGAGAGGTTGAAGGCTTCAAATCTGATGGAAGTCGATGCGGGGGCGAAGGGTTATCGCCTAAGGCAAGAGAATGAAGGAGATAAAGAGGGGAGACGAATCGTTTCATACCGATTACGGGATTTATGAAATAGAGAATAAATGTCCCCTTTTGGAAGAGGTGCGCCTTTATGGCGGAAAACGACAAACTCTAGTTTGAAAGAAATAAAGAATTACACAGAACGAACCGACAGGAATTTACGCAAGAAGGATAAATGAGAAGTAATGAGATAATTTTGCTCACTTCAAGGAGAATAATTAATTGGGCTCCGAAATTTAATATTTCAGTATTTAACAGATAAATCTATCGTAATTACATATGCCTAATTCCCTTCTGAGAGAAGTGAACCTCTCTTCAGGTAAGGCTTTTATGAAGATATCCGCCAACTGATTATTTGTATCAATGAAAGATATTTCAATATTACCATTAGCTACATGATCACGAATAAAATGATATCTAACCTCAATGTGTTTGGTTCTTGAGTGCTGTACTAGATTCTTGGTTAAGTTTATGGCACTTGTGTTGTCACATAACAGTGGAATTGACTTGATGTGCATTCCGTAGTCCTCAAGTTGTTGCTTTATCCATAGGAGTTGTGTACAACAACTTCCAGCAGCCACGTACTCAGCTTCAGCTGTTGAGAGTGCTACTAAATTCTGCTTCTTGGAGGACCAGGATATCAAGCATCCTGCAAGAAATTGACAACAACCACTGGTGCTTTTTCTATCTAGTTTGCATCCAGCATAGTCAGCATCAGAGTACCCTACTAAATTTACTTCACATGATTTTGGATACCAGATACCTAGATCATGAGTTCTAGATAAATATCTGAAAATTCTTTTAACATTAATTAAATGAGATTCTCTAGGGTCTGCTTGATATCTAGCACACATGCATACACTAAATAGTATATCAGGTCTGCTGGCAGTTAAGTAAAGTAGAGAACCTATCATACCTCTATAGATCATTTGATCTACTTTCTTACCATCTTTGTCACTGTCCATTCGTTGAAGTGCTCATTGGTGTTGACAGTGGCTTGAAATTTTCGAATCCAAACTTCTTCAAGAGCTCCTTGGTGTATTTGGCTTGACAGATGTGGGTGCCATCTCCTCCTTGCTTGATTTGTAATCCAAAGAAGTAGTTCAGCTCCCCCATCATGCTTATCTCAAATTCTCCCTGCATAAGCTTCTGAAAGTATTTGCAAAGAGATTCATCAGTAGATCCAAAAATTATGTCATCTACATAAATTTGTACAAGTAGTATGTGCTTGACCTTTGACTTTATAAATAAAGTGCTATCTACTTGTCCTCTAGTGAAACCATGATCTATGAAAAAGAACTAAGCCTTTCATACCATGCTCTAGGTGCTGCTTTAAACCATATAATGCCTTATGAAGTTTAGAAAACATGATTGGAAATTCTGAATCATCAAAACCCGGGGTTGTTCTACATAAACTTCTTCTTTAATGAAACCATTTAAAAATGCAGACTTGACATCCATTTGAAATACTTTCAAATTTAGAGCAGATGCATATGGAAAGTAAATCCTAATAGCCTCAAGTCTAGCTACAGGTGCATAGGTTTCATCGAAATCTATACCTTCCTCTTGGGAATAGCCTTGAGCAACCAATTTGGCCTTGTTTCTTAAGATCACACCAGTTTCGTCCAATTTATTTCTGAACACCATTTGGTGCCAATAACTGATGACCTGATGGTCTAGGAAAAAGTGACCATACATGGTTTCTCTTGAACTGATTCAGTTCATCTTGCATGGCTAGAATCCAAGACTCATCAGGAAGAGCTTCATTGATTGTCCTAGGCTCTATTTGAGAAACAAAAGCTAGGTAATCACAAGGGATTACATTACCTCTTGTTCTTACCCCTACAGATGGATCACCAATAATATTTTCAGGTGGGTGATCTTTCTTGTATCTCCACTCCTTTGGAAGATTTTCATGTTCAATATCTGTTTGCTGCAAGTCTTCCAGAGGTGGATCTTCCTTGTCCTCAATTGATGTGTTCTTTAATTTCTTAGACAAGTCATCTGCATCATCAATGTCACTCTCTGCTTCCTTTCTCAAGGAAGGTTAGTTTCATCAAAATAATATGTACAAACTGTTCAATCAATAAGGTGCGTTTATTAAACACTCTATAACCTTTAGGTTTAGAAGCATACCCCATGAAGATGCCTTCATCTAATTGGCATCCAACTTACCAATGTCTCTTTTGCCATGTTGTGAATGAAGCATGGACATCCAAAGGTTCTGAAGTGACTGATCTTTGGCTTCTTTCCCTTGAACAACTCATATGCAGTCTTCTTCAAGATGGGTCTAATCATTACTCTATTAATGATGTAGCTTGCTGTGTTCACTGCTTCGGCCCAGAAATACCTTAGTAAATCATATTCTGACAGCATTGTTCTTGCCATATCCAATAAGGTTCTATTCTTCCTCTCAGTAACTCCATTTTGCTGTGGTGTCCTTGGTGCTGAGAAGTTATGCTCAATCCCTTGGTCATACAGAATTTCGCAAATTTTTCATTTTGAAATTCTCCTCCATGATCTGACCAGATTCCAACAATGCAAAACTTCTTATCTTTCTGTACTCTTCTGCTGAAGCTTACAAAACTATCAAAGGTATCATCTTTATGCTCTAGGAAGGAAACCCATGTGAATCTGGAATAATCATCCACAATAACAAATCCAAAATTCTTTCCCTAAGACTAGTGGTCCTCATTGGCCCGAATAAATCCATGTGAAGGAGTTCTAAGGGTTTAGAAGTGGTTACCACAGTCTTTGACTTGAAGGAACTCTTAGTGTGCTTTCCTTTTGCACAAGGTCTGCAGATACCATCCAATTTATTGTTGACCTTTGGCAAACCTTCCACAAGACTTCTCTTTCTGAGCTTATCCATGCCATCCAAACTACAGTGGCCCAATCTTCTGTGCCACAACTCAGTTGACTGCTCTTTGCTGGCCTCTAAACAAACATCTTGATCTTTGAGTTCTTCAAGATAGAGCACATATAGGTTCTTTTCTCTGTTAGCTTCGAAGATTACTGCTCCATCCTTCAGGATACTGCACTTGGACTCTTGGAACTTGATCTGATGACCTTTGTCACAAAGTTGGCTGATGCTTATGAGGTTGTGCTTTAGCCCTTTGACACACATCACATCTTCAATAATTGTTTTCCCTTTGTTGCTCACAGAACCACTGCCTATCACTGTTCCTTTTCCATTATCTCCATAGGTGACTGTTCCTTCTTCAGCTTGGAGATGAGTGAACAGCTTCCTGTTCCCTGACATATGTCTTGAGCACCCACTGTCTAGGTACCATTTTGATGCTCAAAGGCTTCCCTGAAAAGGAGACATTAAGTTTTAGGTACCCAAGTTCTTTTGGGTCCTTATTGATTAGTGTCAATAGTTTCCTTTTTAATTATCCATTTCTTATGTCTAGTTGGACATGTTAATTTTATATGTCCTAACTTATTGCAATGGCTACAACATGACGTTTTTGTTACTCTTTCAATATATTTGAAATTGGCTTTGTATGTTGTATCTTGTTCAGGTGTAAACTTCGGAGTTGGATATATCTTAGGGTGAATTATTGTTTCTTCATTTTCTGGTGGTGTATATCCTAAACCATGTTTCTTATTTCCTGAACGTCTAGCACCTTTTAATATTAAGGAGTTCTTACCATTTGTAAATTTCTCCAATGTGCTTGACAGTTTGTCATTTTCTTCATTTAAAGTTTTAATTTCTTTTCTCAGTTCATTTGAACTTTCCTATTTTTCTAATCTGATTATTTGTTTGTTTTATCTTTTAGATCTTCACATAACAGTTCATTTCTTCTTGTAAGTTCAGTTATTTGTTTTCTAATTCTTCGTTTTCTGTTTTTAGATCTGAATTAGTGTTTCTAAACATGCAGTGTTTTCTTACTAACTTTTAACAGTTTTGTTACTTCCCTATATTTACAGTATAATTCGTTGAAAGCTTCTTCTAGATTATCAGAATCAGAATTATTGCAAGAATCAAAAGATGAATCATAAGTTACCTTCTCTTTAGTGTTTGCCATAAAAGCCAAGTTGGCTTCTTCTTCTTCACTATTTATGCTTGACCATTGTCTGAGTCGTGCTGTTGCTCCATGCTGCTGCCATAGCCTTTTCTTATGCCTCCTGAATTTCTTGGAGCTTTCTCTCTTTCTGAATTCAGGCTTCTTGAGCTTTGGGCATTCTGCTTTGATATGTCCTGGCTTTTTGCACTCGTAGCATATGAGCTCGCCTTTTTCTGATCCTTCCATCTGATTTCTTGAAGTCCTTATTTTCTTAAAGTGTCTTCTACCAGATTGGAACTTCTTCTTTTTGGCTAGAATGCGCTGCAGTCTTCTTGATAGCATTGCTTCTTCATCTTCGCAATCATTTGAGCTTTCATCTTCGGCTGATGACTCATCTGATCTGTCTTCTTCTGCTTTAAGAGCATTTGAATGTTTCTTTCTGTTTGAGGATTCTCCTAGTATCTCCATATTTATCTCGTGGGCCATAAGAGATCCAATGATCTTTCCAAAGACATCTTCTTTAGATCATTAGCTTCCTCAATGGCTGTTACCTTGGGAGTCCATGTAGATGGAAGAGATCTAAGGATTTTTTGACCATATCTCCAATCTCATAGGTCTTCCCAGTCCTACTAATCCATTTGTAATGTCTGTGAATCTACTAAACATTTGAGTTATGGACTCTCCTGGCTGCATCTGGAACCTCTCATATTGAGTTACCAGAATATCTATTATGGTTTCCTTAACCTTGTCCGTGCCTTCATAAGTGATTCTCAGTTTTCCCACATCTCCATTGCGGATTTGCAAGCTGATACTCTATTGAATTCTTTCTTGCTGAGAGCACAGCACAGAATGCTTTTAGCCTTACAGTTTAAGGAAATCTTCTTCCTGTCATCATCTGTCTACTGAGCCTTTTCGTTGGTGACTAAGAGATCACCTTCTTCAACTATGGACCATATCTCGTAGTCATTACCTTGTAGAAAATATTCTATTCTTGTTTTCCAGTAAGCATAGTCTTCTCCATCAAACAATGGTGATCGGTTGACAGATTGACCTTCATTGTGACCTTGGGCTGCCATGGATCTTTACTCTTCAGATCATTGGATCTTCTTCTTTATCGAAGAGACTAGCTCTGATACCACTTGTTGCCCAGTTAGGTAGCCCAGAGGGGGGGGTGAATGGGTCTTTTAAAATTTATCAATTAATACCTGTTCACTAAAAACGTTCACAAAGAAATACACTTTGAAGATTGTTAGTGTTAGTAAAGAAAAATAACAACACAAGAGGACAATCACACAACACCAGATGTATCTTGGTTCGGACCTCCTTTCCACAGGAGTCCTACGTCCAGTCCCTGAGCAACAACTCAGGATTCACTAATTAAGGTACAGTCCCCCTATGGACACTACAACACCCAGCTCAGCTGATCTTCTCTTCTTAGCCCGAAGAGGAACAACACCCTGAATACCCCACCAGGTCTTCCTTCACACCAGAAGGGCACACACACACACCCTGGATACCACCAGGTCTTCCTTCACACACGAAGGGTACAAGCACAGAAATAAGTAAACAAGAGATTAAGCCCCTAGATCAAGCTTCGACAAGCCAAGATCTGAAGCTAAGGACTGAGAGCAATGAGTTCTACAAATAAAAAGCTTACTCTCAGAACCAAACAAGCTCTCTCGAAAATCTACAAACAATGCAGAGAGTAAAGAGCTAATCTAATGGAATGAGGCTTAACTCTTTCTTGAGAACTCGCAGAAGACTTGATAATCAGAGTGTTTTTTGTATGACTATCGTTCTCTCTGTCTTCTCTATTTCTTCTGGAGCTCCTTTCTTCAATATATATAGCTTCAATTTGAAATATAGACGTTGAAGTATCCGTTGCCTCTAGCTTTTGGTGGACGTTAGACTGATCCAATCAACAGTCCTTTATCCATTTGTGCACACAAAGAGATAGGATCTTTTGAAGTGTCCTTTGGATTCTACAAAGTCCAACGTTGTATGACGAATGTCTGTCAGAGACCTATATACATTAAATGCTAGAACAGTGGACAGCTAGGCTGTCTCTTGTTTTCAGTCACTGTTGGTGTGAATATTCACCAAAATAGTAATGTCATTTTGCTGTTCTAAAAGATGCATATAGAATAGACACGATAATATATGATATCGTCTATATGCATGCAGAGATATGTTCAGTCTTCATTAAATGCATAGCTGTCAAAGAATATGTTCGAAGACTTGACTTTTTAACCCGATGAAAGGATAAGTCATATGTCAAGTTGATTGATATAAAATCGAAGCATTTATGACTTATGAAATCGTTATGCAACCTAACACAAATTCTTATGAGATATGAAAGAATCGTTGTGAGATATGAAACAATCGTTTTGAAATCTTAAGAAGTCGATGCGCAAAGCAAATCGTTATGAGAACCAAAGAAATCGATGTGATAAGAAAATCGTTGTGATCACTAAAGGAATCGTTACGAGAGCAAGTCGTTACGATGACTAAAGGAATCGTTACGAGAGCAAGTCGTTACGATGACTAAAGGAATCGTTACGAAAGCAAGTCGTTATGATGACTAAAGGAATCGTTATGTAAGCAAGTCGTTACGATGACTAAAGGAATCGTTACGAAAGCAAGTCGTTATGATGACTGAAGAAATCGTTACGAAAGCAAGTCGTTATGATGACTAAAGGAATCGTTACGAAAACAAGTCGTTACAATGACTAAAGAAGTCGATGCAAGCAAATCGTTACGCTCTCTTTAAGAAGTCGTTGTAGGAACGATTTCTTTTGAAATCATTAGACGTTTCAGTCTATGAAGAAATCGTTAAGGTGCTTATGAAACGGTTATGAAGAAATCGTTATAGTTCTACTGTAATCGTTATGATCTATAAAAGAAACCGATGTGTACTTAGGCAAATATGATGCTGCAGATACAATGTAAAGACACTTACCTTTTTTGGCTTATTTTCCTTTGGTATTAATTCTTGTGCTTAAGACTTGTAGAAAATAGGTTAGTGACCTTTAATTAAGGGTTTGATAATTATCATAATAATAAGGTTTTGTTAATCACCAAAATAGAAATGTAATTACTTCTAATTACATGGGGATAGACTGTTTATCACGATTTACTTGCACATCGATTTGCTTATCTTTGAACAACGATTTGTTTATGTTTGAACAACGATTTGCTCAAACAACGATTTGTTTAAACAACAACTTGATTATGTTTGAACAATGATTTGTTAATGTTTGAACAACAATTTGCTCAAACAACGATTTGTTTATGTTTGAACAACGATTTGTTTAAATAACGACTTGATTATGTTTGAACAACGATTTGCTCAAACAACGATTTGTTTATATCTGAACAACGATTTACTCAAATAATGATTTTTTTATGTTTGAACAACGATTTGCTTGTACAACGATTTGCTTACTCTCGAACAACGATTTGTTTAAACAACAATTTTATTATGTTTGAACAACGACTTGCATAAACAACAATTTCATAAGTTGTACAACTATTTCTTTGACATAACGACTTCATGGATTACATCGATTTCACACATGATATTCAAATATATTTTTAAATATTGTGATAGTCAAAGTCTTCCCACGTGCATCACTAATATTCTTGCATTTAATGAGATTGTACACTCCTCTGCACGATGCATATCTGAGTACCTTCTACTCCTATGTTTCTATAGCAAACACTTTTCAGGATAGCAGAATGGCATTACTATTTTGGTGTACGTTCTTACTGCATGGTTTCTAACGTTGACTGACAAGCATGGAGATAGTCTAGCTGTCTGTGCTTCGACATTTATTATGTGCAGGTCATATCTTACAATGTTGGACAACCAGAAGCTATGGAATATCTGGATGAATCTTCTCTTTGTGTGCATGGCTCCAGAGCATTAAATGGCTCCAAGCTCACCTGTCGCGCACGATGGACCATGCTGTCTAACGTGCTTCAAGCTTAGAGACAACGACCATTTCAATGGCTATAATTTCAAGAGAAGATATATGGAAGTCTGATGACTCTATGAAGGACAACTTTTGCGCAATAGAGCTTTTAGAGAACCAACCTTCAACTTACGAGCATCAGAAACAAGAGCCTCTTGCTTCATTCTCATTCCTTAGCTCATAGCTCTCATCCCTCATTGTCTAGATTTTTTGAGAGCTTGTAGTTCTAGGAGATTTGATTTATTGTTGATCTTTCTCTCTCAGACTTTGTCTCAGATTAAGCATTTCTTTGTGAGCTTGGTCTAGGGGCCTTTCGCTTCCTTTCACATTTGTTGTGAAGTTCCTCTTCGGGTTGTGAAGAGAAGGCCTATTGAAAATAGGTGGTGTGTATTCCCTTCGGTAAGGAAGGAAGACTTGTGTATCAAGGTGGTTGTATACCTCTTCGGGGTTAGAAGAGAAGGCCAACTGCGGCTGGATGTGTAAGGGTCCTTAAGGGGGACAGTACCCTTAGTTAGTGAAATCCGAAGTTGTTGCTTGGAGACTGACGTAGGACTCCTTGGGATAGGAGATAAAATTTCCTGTGTTGTGTGCTTGTGTGCTTATTTGTTTGTTGTCTTATTTATCACTAACAACTAAGAATCAAATTTAGTGTTTGTTAAAGCATTTTTGTTGACAGGTTTCTATTTAAACGAAAATTTAAGTCTCATTCACCCCCCCTCTGGGCTTGCTAGCTGAGAAACAAGTGGTATCAGAGCCAAGTCTCTTCGACAAAGAAGATCTCGCGATCTGAAGAGGAAAAGATAAATGGTAGCTCAAGGGTATGCAAAAGGTCAGTCAGTCAACCGACCCCCTCTATTCGATGGAGAAGATTACAACTATTGGAAGACCAGAATGAAGTTCTTCCTGCAAGGTCTCGATTTTCAACTCTGGTCCATCATAGAAAAAGGAATCTAGTAGTTCTAAACAATAGAGAAAATTGGACAGATGATGATAAGATAAAGATCTCTCTTAACTGTAAAGCTAAGAGTATATTATGCTGTGCTCTTAGTAAGAAGGAGTTTAATAGAATTTCAGCATGCAAATCAGTGATGAAAATATGGGAGAAACTCAGAATCACTTATGAAGGAACAAACAAAGTCAAGGAAATAAGGATAGATATCTTGGTAGCTCAATATGAGCGATTTCAAATGCAGCCAGGATAGTCGATTACATAGTTGTACAGTAGATTCACAAATATTACGAATGGTCTGGCTGGTCTTGGAAACAACTACGATATGAGAGATATGGTAAGAAAAATATTGAGTTCTCTACCAGCCTCGTGGACTCCAAAGGTGACAGCAATAGAAGAAGCTAACGACTTAAAGAAAATGTCACTTGAGAAGCTTATCGGGTCACTAATGGCTCATGAAATAAATATGGAGAGGCTTGGAGAATCCTCCAGCAGAAAGAAGCACATCAACGTGCTAAAAGCTACAGAAGGTAGCTCTGAAGAAGAGTCAAAAGATGAAGGTAGTAGTGAGAATAGCGAAGATGAAGAAGCGCTTCTATCTTGAAGACTGCAACGGATATTGGCTAAGAAGAAATATCAATCTAGAAGAAGATATTTTAAGAAAGGGAAAGATTTCAAAAAACCTGATGGAAAAGAGGTTAAGAAGTCAGAACCTATATGCTACAAATGTAAGAAGCCAGGACACATCAAAGCAGAATGTCCGTAGCTCAAAAAGACAGAGTTCAAAAAGAAGGACCATTTAAAGAAATTCAGGAAATACAAAAAGAAAGTCATGGCAGCTGCATGGAGCAATGATAGTGAATCAGACAGTGGGTCTTGTTGGCCCTTTATGTACGACATCAAGGTAACCTAGAGGGGGGGGGGTGAATAGTTTTTATTTTTTGAAATCTGAAATCAAAACGAACACTTAAAAGTTTGGTTAGTGTTAGTGTGATAAAGAGTGGTAGTGCGGAAGCAAAAGAACAATCACACAAAAGGACACATGAGATTTATCCTAGTTCGGCCCTTCCCACATGGAAGTCCTACGTCCAGTCCCTAAGCAAACTCTTGGGATTTCACTAACCGAACGTACAGTCCCCTTCAAGGACACTACAACACCCTGGATACCCCACCAGGTCTTCTTCTCTTTCCCGGGCAAGAAGGCAGCCCACTTCTTTTCTAGGCTCAGAAGCAAACCTACTTCTTTTACAGGTTCAGAAGTAAACCTCCTGGAAGAAACCCCAGTGCAGTTCTGCTAGACTTAAACCCCCAGCTAGGTCCTGTTGGTACAAACCCCAACAAGGTTCTACTAGATACTAACCTCTAGCTAGGTTACACACTGTATACAGTCCTACAGCTGGACAAGGGTCTTTCTTAGAAAAGAAAGAACAAACTGAGAGCTATTACAAGATGAACACTCAGGACTTAGCTCACAGTCACAGACTCTCCCCCAAGATTAGAATAAGTACATGGAGAATGGAAGAGAAGAAGGCTTCAAGGCGATGAAGACTTCTGCTTTGAAAGCTTCTGTAGATTTTTGGCTCGAGCTCTTCTCTCTTTCTCTGAGTGTTTATGGCATGAAGGTTCTTCTCACAGTTGTACAGTCCTTGAAGGATTTTCAGGAAGGCTCTTCTCTTTCTTCAGCCATGCTTCATCTTTTATATGAGAGGCTTTTGAAAAAGATCCGTTGAAGAGATCCGTTGGAGTTCTACCCGTTGCTCATCTCTTGTCTTGATCACTCTTGTGGTCTTCGAGGTCTGTGAGCATGGAAGAAAGTGTTAGCATAAAAGAGTGTTTACATGAAAGCTGTGCATGCTACTGTGTTTTTTCTTAACATGCTAAAACTGATAAGTCATATCTTTTTCTGATAGGACTGAGAAGTTACGCATGCAGCTTTTTGTCAGAAGATATTTGACTTTTCATTTAGGCGCCAAAAACACTTGAACATACAAGAGAAATCGATGTGAATATGACTTATAAAATCGTTGTTTATTTATAAGAAAATCGTTGCAAGATTATGAACAAATTGATGTGATCACTTATGAAATCGTTATGCAAGCAAATCGTTGTGATCACCTGAAGAAATCGATGTGATCACTTATGAAATTGTTACAAGACCCAAATCGATGTGAAACTTATCAAATCGTTATGAGAACGAAATCGATATGAGGGCAAAACGTTGTGGCTATAAAAGGAATCGTTCTGAGATCGATTTCTTAACAAATCGTTATGGCCACTTAGCGAATTGTTCTGAGATCGATTTCTTAACAAATCGTTAAGGCCACTTAACGAATCGTTGTGAGATCGATTTCTTAACAAATCGTTAAGGCCACTTAGCGAATCGTTCTGAGATCGATTTCTTAACAGATCGTTAAGGCCACTTAGCGAATCGTTCTGAGATCGATTTCTTAACAAATCGTTAAGGCCACTTAGCGAATCGTTATGAGATCGATTTCTTAACAAATCGTTATGGCCACTTAGCAAAGTCGTTGTAGCGCTTTTAAAAAATCAATTAAAAACAAATCGATGTAGCGCTTATTAATTTTGGCACTTGAACTGAAATCGATGTATATTAATTAAACATCGATTTTATCATTTTAGTGCGCCATATTGCATCAATGTGAGACTCAGCATTTTGCTATGAGATTGATGCGACTCAGATGAAACAAAATATTCAATAGTATTTAATCAACAAAGATATATATGAAATCATCATAAGTTTTGTTATCACCAAAATATAAGGACAACCATAAAGTGGTTCAACAATCTCCCTCTTTTTTGGTGATGACAAAATTTATGTGAATTTTCTGATAAAAATATATAAAGCATAGAGGTTTCAGAAAATTCAGACAAACTCTCCCCCTTTTTGTCACAAACCAAAAAGGAAGGATCTTACCATGTATTTCTCTCCCCCTTTGAGAGAATTCTTACCATTGAGGGGTTCAACAATGATTGACAAAAATGAATAACTCCCCCTTAGTCTGTGCTCCCCCTGAATGAGAGACTCCACCTGAATGAAACTTGCAAATAATGTTAGTAATAAAGACCAATTCAAATTTTGTGACTACTCTTTCTTCAGATGAGATTTGAATGAAGAGTCTGTAGTCACTCCTGCCTTGAGCATCCTTGGTTTTTGATGCTCCAGGCTAACCTGCAATAAAATTACTCAAAGGTAGGTACCAAAATCCTTTTGGGTCCTTGATGGTTAGAAGCATGAAAATATCCTTTAGGGATCCAAACTAAGTGCTTGTTGTGCAGGTGTTTACAGTGTGTCCTAGTTTATTGCAATGAGAACAACAATGAATATAGATTGTTTTGTTGTTCTTATTTTCTTTGTGCTGAGTTTTTAGAACGTGATTTCTGTAGACTTTTTCTTTTACAGGGGCCTTTCTGGGGCATCTTGGTTTCTTTTACAAATTTTGGTAGGGGATATTTTTCTGGAATCATGGCTTGTTTTCCTTTTTCTGGAGGTATGTATCCAAGTCCTTGTTGTTATTTCCAGATTTTGATCCTTTTAAGCATAAAGCTAAATAAGTTTTTCTTTTTGTTAATTTTCTAACTGATTCTTTTAGGTAGAGATTTTCTTCAGTTAGAGTTTTTATTTTTTCTTCTAACTCTAACTTTTCATTATTTTTTCTTTTCAAATCTTCATTCAAAAGATGATTATTTTCTTTATTATCTTTAATTCTCTTTCTAATTGCTCCATTTCTGATGTGAGATCAGAATTAGTATTTTCCAAACAGGTAAGGTTGATCTTGAGATTTTTTAGTTCTTTTACAACAACCTTGTGTTTATCATAAAGTTCATTAAAAACATGATCTAAATATTCAGATTCTGATCCTGAATCTGTGCAAGAATCAAAAGATGAGTTAGGATGTACCTCATCTAGTCCTACCATGAGGGCTAGATTTACCTGCTTTTTCTCTGATTCTGAGCTTGATGATTCTGAGCATGTGGTCTCTTCATTTTCCCAAGCAGCCGCCATGGCTTTTCTTTTGAATTTCTTGTGCTTTATTTTGGACTTTTCTGGTTGACCAGTCTTCTTTAGTCTAGGACAATCTGGTCTTAGATGTCCAGGTTTTCTGCATTCATAGCAGACTGGTTCTTTTTCTTTTCTCTCTTTCTTTTGAATCCTTCTTGATCCATTTTTCTTCTCTTGAGAATTTTCTGAAGCTTGGACAGTACAAATCTACATCACTGTCTTCAGAATCTGCATCTTTTGAACTAGAAGAAGAAGAAGTGGAAGAAGCAGCTGCAACTTTAAGAGCATTAGTACATTTTTTCTTTAATGGGCTTTCAGATAGTCGCTCCATATTAATTTCATGTGCCATGAGAGAACCTATTAAATTATCAATCGACAATTGGTTAAATCATGGGCCTCTTCAATAGCAGTTACTTTAGGTGTCCATGAAATAGTTAAGGACCTAAGTATTTTTCTAACGGTTTCTTCATTAGAAAGAATTTTTCCAAGAGAATTTAAACCTACTACTATGCTTGAAAATCTATTATACATAGTAGTGATATTTTCGTTTTGAAGCATTTTAAATTGTTCGTATTGTGAAACAAGAATATCTATCCTAGTTGTTTCACTTTATATGTTCCTTCATAAGTTATTTGCAGCTTATCCCATATTTCTTTGGTAGATTTACAAGCAGATACTCTACTAAATTCCTTTTTAGATAAAGCACAACATAAAAAGTTCTTAGCTTTAAAATTTAGGGATAATTTGTTCTTATCTGCTGCTGTAATAGCAGTAGTGCCTTCAGCAGGAATAATAACAAAATCACCTACCTCGATTACCTGCCACAGATCAAAGTCTGTGCCTCGAATGAAGCATTCCTTTCTCATCTTCCAATATTGGTAGTCCTCTCCATCAAACAATGGAGGTCTGGTGACTGATTGACCTTCAGCATATCCTTGGGCTGCCATGGATCTTCTTTGAATGATCAGAGACCCGCTCTGATACCACTTGTTGGCCCTTTATGTACGGCAGCAAGGTAACCTAGAGGGGGAGGGGGGGGGTGAATAGTTTTTTTTTTTGAAATCTGAAATCAAAACGAACACTTAAAAGTTTGGTTAGTGTTAGTGTGATGAAGAGTGGCAGTGCGGAAGCAAAAGAACAATCACACAAAAGGACACAGGAGATTTATCCTGGTTCAGCCCTTCCCACATGGAAGTCCTACGTCCAGTCCCCAAGCAAACTCTTGGGATTTCACTAACCGAAGGTACAGTCCCCTTCAAGGACACTACAACACCTGGATACCCCACCAGGTCTTCTTCTCTTTCCGGGCAAGAAGGCAGCCCACTTCTTTTCTAGGCTCAGAAGCAAACCTACTTCTTTTACAGGTTCAGAAGTAAACCTCCTGGAACAAACCTCAGTGCAGTTCTGCTAGACTTAAACCCCCAGCTAGGTCCTGTTGGTACAAACCCCAACAAGGTTCTGCTAGATACTAACCTCTAGCTAGGTTACACACTGTATACATTCCTACAGCTGGACAAGGGTCTTTCTTAGAAAAGAAAGAACAAACTGAGAGCTATTACAAGATGAACACTCAGGACTTAGCTCACAGTCACAGACTCTCCCCCAAGATTACAATGAGCACAGGGAGAATGGAAGAGAAGAATGCTTGACGGCGATGAAGACTTCTGCTTTGAAAGCTTCTGTAGATATTTGGCTCGAGCTCTTCTCTCTTTCTCTGAGTGTTTATGGCGTGAAGGTTCTTCTCACAGTTGTACAGTCCTTGAATAATTTTCAGGAAGGCTCTTCTCTTTCTTCAGCCATGCTTCATCTTTTATATGAGAGGCTTTTGAAAAAGATCCGTTGAAGAGATCCGTTGGAGTTCTACCTGTTGCTCATCTCTTGTCTTGATCACTCTTGTGGTCTTTGAGGTCTGTGAGCATGGAAGAAAGTGTTAGCATAAAAGAGTGTTTACATGAAAGCTATGCATGCTACTGTGTTTTTTCTTAACATGCTAAAACTGATAAGTCATATCTTTTTCTGACAGGACTAAGAAGTTACGCATGCAGCTTTTTGTCAGAAGATATTTGACTTTTCATTTAGGCGCCAAAAACACTTGAACATACAAGAGAAATCGATGTGAATATGACTTATAAAATCGTTGTTTATTTATAAGAAAATCGTTGCAAGATTATGAACAAATTGATGTGATCACTTATGAAATCGTTATGCAAGCAAATCGTTGTGATCACCTGAAGAAATCGATGTGATCACTTATGAAATCGTTACGAGACCCAAATCGATGTGAAACTTAACAAATCGTTAAGGCCACTTAGCGAATCGTTCTGAGATCGATTTCTTAACAAATCGTTAATGCCACTTAGCGAATCGTTCTGAGATCGATTTCTTAACAAATCGTTAAGGCCACTTAGCGAATCGTTGTGAGATCGATTTCTTAACAAATCGTTATGGCCACTTAGTGAAGTCGTTGTAGCGCTTTTAAAAAATCAATTAAAAACAAATCGATGTAGTGCTTATTAATTTTGGCACTTGAACTGAAATCGATGTATATTGATTAAACATCGATTTTATCATTTTAGTGCGCCATATTGCATCAATGTGAGACTCAGCATTTTGCTATGAGATTGATGCGACTCAGATGAAACAAAATATTCAATAGTATTTAATCAACAAAGATATATATGAAATCATCATAAGTTTTGTTATCACCAAAATATAAGGACAACCATAAAGTGGTTCAACAGGTCTAGCTCCAGTGAAGAAGAAGAAGAAAAGACCAACCTGGCCTTCATGGCAAATATAGAGGAAAAGGTAACCTCTGACTCTTCATTTACTTCCTGTAATGAATCAGGTTCTGACTGTTTAGAAGAGGCTTTTAATGAGTTATATAGTAAATATAAAGATGTATGTAAAATATTTAAAACTACTAAGAAAAGTCATGCATGTTTAGAAATTACTAACTCAGATTAAAAATCCGAAAATGAGCAGTTAGAAAAATAAATTTCCAAACTAAAAAGAAGAAATAAACTTTTATGTGAAGATCTAAAGACTAAAAATGAAAAAATAACAAATCTGGAAAAATAGGAGACTTTAAGTGAACTTAAAAAGGAAGTTGACAAACTAACAAAAGATAATGAATATTTATCTAATACAATTGAAAAGTTTACTAATGGTAAATTAACTCTAATGCTAAAAGGAGTAGAAGATCGGGTAGGAAAAAGCATGGTTTATGATATACTCCACCAGATAATGAAGAAACAATAGTCCACCCTAAAATCTATCCAACACCAAAATTTGTAGCTGAACAAAACACTGAATACAAATCTAACATTAAGTACATCCCAACTGAAAAAGTTAGTAGAATTTCTTGCTGTAGTCATTGTAACAAATTAGGACATACTAAAGTAACTTGTACAACTAAACACCTAAAATGGATCCCTAAAAGAAAAGATGATGAAACTAACCATCAAGGACCCAAAAGAACTTGGGTACCTAAATCTTAGTGTCTTAATTGCAGGGAAGCCTTAGAGCATCGAAGTGGTACCTGGATAGCGGGTGCTCAAGGCACATGATAGGCAACAGGAAACTGTTCTCACACATTGAAGATGAAGAAGGTACAATGACGTATGGTGACAATGGAAAAGGTACAGTAATCGGTTGTCGTTCGATAGAAACTCAAGGCAGAACTCTTATAGAAGATGTGTTATGCGTTAAAGGTCTCAAGCACAACTTAATAAGTATCAGCCAGCTGTGTGACAAGGGTCATCAAATCAAATTTCAAGAATCTAAATGCAGCATTATGAAAGATGGTGTAATAGTATTCGAAACATGCAGAGAAAAGAATCTATATGTATTGCACCTAGAATGTAGCAACCTGAAATTTTGAGAAAAATAAAAAATGTAAATAAAAAATTAAAAACTCAGCTAAAGGGATATTTAATGAAAAGAGTATTAAGTAAAACCCATTAAATGTAAGAGAGTAATGGGCTTTGCTTAATGGATCCTCTAGAACTTATTGGGTCAAAAATATGAATTTACAAAGGGAGAATAATAAGAAAATACCTTAAATTCGGAGTTTAATTATCTCCTAATTGGATAGGGGTTATTAAAGCAATAAAAGTGGTAATTAGAGTTGGAATTGGATTCCTAAACCTACTCCATATAGTCTAGCATGAATTTAGATACTATCCTAACCCAATTAGAGATTGGAAAGCAAGAGAGGAAGGTGGAGTTAGGAAATCTCGTAATTAAGAGGAATTTGAGTAGTAGTAGGAATATGAACTTTTATTTATATAAATACACCTCTTAAACCCTCATGGCCGGCCCTAGCTCGTGCAAAGGGGTTCTTGGACGTGGAGAAGAGGCCAAGGAGGAGGAGAAATCGAGGAGAGGAAGATCCATCAAGCTTCTTCCTTCGTTCTTGGAGTTCTAAGCCCTAGAAGATAAATCGAGTCAAAGGTAGGCATTCTCACGAGCAAAATTAAATTAAATTCGTCTGTAGGTAGTTCCAATCACCAGGAACAAAAGCCCTCTTGATTCCCTCTTTTCATCGAGCCAATCTTTTGTTCTTGATTTTAGAAGATCTGCAAACATGATAACCCCGAGACATCATGTTTAATTCAAATCTCTATGAATACTTGATCCATGCTACGAAATTCTTGCTGTAGATACTTCATGTTGTTAGGGATCTTTTGCCCCTAAAAGCCCTAAATTTCATCGAGCATGCTGATCGAATTTAATCAATCTTTCTCTCTATGCCATGTTCTGAATAACTCGTTCTTGCTCATGTTCAAACCCTATATGAACCATGCTCTCTCTCTAATTCCGATTTACTGGAAGTACCCTTACATGTCTACTTTAATTTGCAACTTGTTTTGTGATTTTTCATCGATTATGTAATTAGTTATGATTTTTCAAAGTACCCTGTGTCCAAACAAGTCAAGTTGGCACGCAATCCGATGTAGAACCTTTTTCCCGCTGGAACCCAGGTGAAGTACCTGAGAACGCGATGGCTCGACACGTCGCGTTCTCAGAGCCACCGCGACCATCATCTTGTCGCATTCTGAACGCGACAGGAGACCCCGTCGTGTTCTGGCCGCCTGAGAAGACAACCCTGTCGCGACCCGTACAGGACCCTGTCGCGTTCCATCATGGCCCTGTCGCGACCCTTACATGGGTACGTCGCGTTCCATCATGACCCTGTCATGACCCTGTCGCGACCCTTACATGGGTACGTCGCGATCACATGAAAACCCATAAAATTTATTGCTCTCACTTCCTAAACGCCTTTTTAACAGTCATACACGCAGTAAAAACACCTGTTTTTAATGGAGCTATATTGAATGCTTTAAAATACATATTCACAACTTCTTTTCTATCTATGATTTCTCTTACACATGCACACACATGAACCATCCATATATGGCTGAAATCTGGCATAAAATAATCTCATAATGTATCTGGTAATTTATTACAATAAAGTATATTAACTGCCCTATTTTAAAGGACTTGTATTCGTTTCTTGCGTTGTTTATATACCAATATCGACGCTCCACTGTTCTAGAATTTCTCTAGAACGTCGAGCACTTGTTTTTATATACACACTTTACTTGGCTTGTGGTGAACTCTCCGTCAGATATTCCTTTCACCGTACTAATGATCCGTAAGTCTCCTCTGATCATGGATTCCCACATGGTCGACGAGCCGGTTGTACCCTAACACCCATTACACCTTTAGGGATCGATATGATCCAAATGGCTATTAGAAGTTCGCTCTTACCTTGAATCACGTCGGACCTCTGGACTTGTGCATAATGTGGCTAGCGGGAAGATCGTGAATTCCACCTAACTGCCAATACGACGTGCGCGTGTTGTGCAACTGTTACTATCGCTTGTTTACTCGTTGTTTTACATGATGTACCCTTAGCTCTCATCTATACTCTACTCGCTCGTCTATTCACGTTCTCTCTACTATCTCGTCTATTCATCTAGTGCTCTTAACTATTCTTGGTACTCTATATTGGCCATTGACTGATTGTCTAAAGATACAATATAACCAATGCCTAGCAATATATAAAGGGCCCGATCTGGTCCTGGGATGTACGCCCGAAAGTGCTAGTACCCATGGGAGTTAAATGATCAGAGTGTTTGGCATTACACTCAAGTGCTATCTATCTCGACTATCTATGTGACAATCAAAACACAAAACGTGCTATACTCTCTCGATGTCTAGAATGACAAACAAGTGCTATACTCGTCGTGGTATTATTATACTTGTGCTAGTTGTGCTATGGCCATCCTGCTATTCGTGTTATACTCGATACTTGTGCTATTTTTGTAAACTATACTCGATCTCTTGCTATTGTGCTATCGTGTTACCTGTTGCGCTATCTCTTGCTATATTTTGACTCTCTTGTACCTGTTATCTTTAGATACTCTGCCATTAAATGCGTTAATTATTTAAAGCTTGCTTGAGCCTGAGATTAAGTCCTACTGGGCGTTATCGCTCACCTACGTTATTTGATGTTGTGTTCGCAGGTGAGACCGAGGATGACACATACACTCACGAGGAGGGAATGACCAAGAGTGAAGCCAGGAGTACCCTCGAGTCATTATGTTATCTTAGAGTTGTAGTTAGTTATTTCCTTTTATTGCAATGTAATTGGGCCCTATAGAATGGCTCTGATATTAGTGGTTGTAACTAGACATTTGAAAAGTTATTAATGAGAAAGATTTTCTTTAGTATTATTCAATGTGCAATGGTTTGATGTCTAGTAAACGCTCTATACCTTTTTCTTGCAACTGCCTTCGCGCTCCGATATTCCGCGTCGGGGCGTGACATAGAAGAATTAAAGAATCAGGATGTATGTCTTGCAACAAACAAAGAGCAATCAGCTGAATTATGGCACAGGAGATTGGGTCACTGCAGTTTAGATGGAATCAGAAAATTAGTCAAGAGAAACCTAGTGGAAGGTCTGCCCAAAGTAAGTTCAAGGATAGAGGGTGTGTGTGAACCTTGTGCAAAAGGCAAGCACACAAAATCATCCTTCAAGTCAAAAACAGTTGTAACCACTTCCAAACCTTTAGAACTGTTACATATGGATTTATTTGGGCCAATGAGAACAACCAGCCTTGGTGGAAAGAATTTTGGGTTCGTGATAGTTGATGATTATTCAAGATTTACATGGGTATCATTCTTGGAGTATAAAGATGACACGTTTGACAGCTTTATTAAGTTCAGTAAGAAAGTTCAGAAGGACAAGAAGTTTAGTATAATAAGTATTCGATCAGATCATGGAGGAGAATTTCAAAATGAAAAATTTACAGAATTCTGTGATGATTAAGAAATAGAGCATAATTTCTCAGCACCAAGGACACCAGAGCAAAATGGAGTAGCTGAGAGGAAAAATAGAACACTATTGGACATGGCCAGAACAATGTTATCAGAATACAATCTTCCAAGATATTCTGGGTCGAAGCTATCAACACAGCATGCTACATAGTAAATAGAGTGATGATCAGACCAATCCTGAGGAAGACTGCGTATGAGCTCTACAAGGAAAAGAAGTCTAAGGTCAGTCATTTCAGAACATTTGGTTGTCCTTGCTTCATCCACAATAATGGTAAGAGAGATATTGGTAAGTTAGATTCTAAATCTGATGAAGGAATATTCATGGGGTATGCTTCTAAACCTAAAGGTTATAGAGTGTTTAATAAACAAAGTTTATTAATTGAGCAAACTGTCCATGTTATTTTTGATGAATCTAAACCTTCCTTGAGAAAGGAAGTAGATAGTAACAATGATGATGAATAAAACCTATCCAAGAAACTAAAGGATATATCTATCAAGGATAATGAAGATCCACCCTTGGAAGAACTACAACAAAAGGAAACTGTACATGAAGATCTTCCAAAGGAATGGAGATACCAGAAGGATCACCCAAAGGACAACATTATTAGAGATCCATCGGTTGGGGTAAGAACAAGAGGTAATGTTATTCCATGTGATTACTTAGCATTTGTCTCTCAAATTGAGCCGAAAACAGTCAATGAAGCACTGTCTGATGAATCTTGGATTTTAGCCATGCAAGATGTACTTAATTAGTTCAAGAGAAACCATGTTTGGTCCCTTATTCCGAGACCATCAGATCATCTTGTTATTGGCACCAAATGGGTGTTCAGAAACAAATTGGATGAAACTAGTGTGATCACTAGAAACAAGGCTAAACTGGTTGCTCAAGGCTATTCCCAAGAGGAAGGCATAGATTTTGATGAAACCTATGCACCAGTGGCTAGACTAGAGGCTATTAGAATTTTACTTGCATATGCATTTACATTATATTTAAAGCTTTTTCAAATAGATGTAAAATCTACATTTTTAAATGGATATATAAAGGAGGAAGCCTATGTAGAACAACCTCCTAGTTTTGATGATGAAGAATTTCTAAATCATGTCTTTAAATTACATAAAGCACTATATGGTTTAAAACAAGCACCTAGAGCATGGTTTGAAAGACTTAGTACATTTTTATTAAACCATGGTTTTATCAGAAGGCAGGTAGATATCACTTTATTTATTAAGTCAAAAGTCAAAAATATATTGCTTGTGCAAATCTATGTGAATGATATAATATTCGGATCTACTGATGAATCTCTGTGCAAGTACTTTGAAAAGCTTATGCAAGGAGAATTCGAAAAGAGCATGATGGGGGAACTAAATTATTTCCATGGACTTCAAATCAAGCAAGGCAAAGATGGCACACACATCTGCCAAGCAAAATACACCAAGGAACTATTAAAGAAGTTTAGATTTGAAAATGCAAAGCCACTGTCCACACCAATGAGCACATCTACAAGGTTAGACAGTGATAAAGATGGTAAGAAAGTAGATCAAAAACTTTACAGAGGTATGATAGGATCATTACTTTACTTAACTGCTAGTTGACCTGATATTCTATTTAGTGTATGCATGTGTGCAAGGTATTAGGCTGATCCTAAAGAATCTCATTTAATTTCTGTTAAAAGGATCTTTAGATATCTAGCTAGAACTCATGATCTAGGTTTATGGTATCCAAAATCATGCGAAACTAGTTTAATTGGATATTCTGATGCTGATTATACTGGATGCAAGGTAGATAGAAAAAGCACCAGTGGTAGTTGTCAATTTCTTGTAGGATGCTTGATTTCTTGGTCCTCAAAGAAACAAAATTCAGTAGCACTATCAACAGCTGAAGCTGAGTACGTGGCTGCTGGAAGCTGTTGCACACAACTCTTATGGATAAAACAACAACTTGAGGATTATGGATTGCACATCAAGACCATCCTTTGCTGTGCGACAACACAAGTGTAATAAATCTCACTAAGAATCCAGTTTAGCACTCCAGAACCAAGCATATAGAGTTTAGATATCATTTTATTAGAGATCATGTAGCTAATGGCAATATAAATATTTCTTTTATGGATACATTAAATCAGTAGCAGATATCTTTACAAAGGCCTTATCTGAAGAGAGATTTACGTCTCTTAGAAGGGAATTAGGCATGTGTAATTTGCAATAGATTTTTCTGCATATGACTAAAATAATAAAACTTTCAGAATAATGCTTTTTCTCTCCCCTAAATTAAGTGAATTCTTTTATTGCTTGTGTCTTTAATAGCTTTGACGGTTCTTTATTTTATAAGACTTTATTCCTTGCGAAATCGTCTCCTTTTGTCATTTTCCGCATTTATTGCAGTGTCCTTTCAAAAGCAATTTTACCTCTTTCTTTTAATCCTGTAATCTATGCCATACTGATTCCACCTTCTCTCTCATCTCTTTCGACTTGCCTGGAACGATAAACCCTATCGACTCTGGCATCCTCTCTGTGTGACTTCAAAGAATCCCTCTCTTCTCGTGAAAATTTCTTGAGGGCTTCTACTCCATTCCTCCACACGATCCACCAGAACCTCTCCTTGTTCGATTCCATGGCAATTTCTGGGGTCTCTGGCACTGTTGGTGGCTATGGCGTTGCCTTCCTTACCGCAGAGCAGCAAGAGTGTTTTGCAGCAGTGAAGACCAAAGTCTGTGGCAATAAGGCAGTGGATATAGTTGATTTGGAGAAGAATGGGATGCACAGCATAGTAGCAGTGATGCAGAGGATGAAGTGGTTGAAGATGACAACTATTTTAGAGGCAAGTTATCCTGATTTGGTGAAGGCCTTTTATGTCTGTTTGAAATTCGAAGAAGACGGGTCCTTAACCTCCACAGTCAAAGGAACCCAGATTCATATTAGATATGATCTTTTAGAATCCCTGTTTGGAGTTTCTACCACCGGACACAGTGGGGTAAACAGTGTGGATGTTCATACCAAGGGTTTGGGGATTATCAGAATAGAATATAAGCTGAAGGATGGCAAGATTGACATTAATCAGTTGAATGCCTTCAACCGAATTCTTCATTTCATAGTCTGTCAGATTCTAGTGCCCAGGAGTGTAACCTTCTCCACTTGCACGAAAGCAGACTCCGATATGATGTTCTGGGTGATTCAGAACCAAGATATCAACATGGCTGTGGTGATTATCAAAAGGATGAAGTTTGCATCTGCAATATTATGGGACAAGAAGAATAAATTAAATGTGTCTCTACTGTATGCTCACTTGTTGACAAGGATTTTCCAGCACTATAACATCAGTTTGACTGGAGAAGTATCTGTTGAGCAACTAGCAGAATTAAAGAAGTAAATTTATGCCTGGCTACTACCAAAAGTAATGAGTCTGATTTATGGCATAGAAGACTTGGTCATGCTAGCACTTCAGTGATCAAGAAATTAATAAGGCATGATTTAGTTGAAGGTCTTCCCAAAATGAAGCTCAAGAAGTATGGAATATGCTCAGCCTATGCAAAAGGAAAGCAAACCAAGACCTCTTTTCAGTCCAAAACAATTGTTACAACTTCGAAGCTTTGGAGCTAATTCACATGGATTTTTTTGGACCAATGAGGACAGTCAGTCTGGTGGAAAAATCAATGGCTATGTGTTAGTTGATGACTACTCAAGATACACTTGGGTATCCTTTTTAGAAGCCAAATCTGAAGCTTTTCAAGCATTTCTGAAGTTTAGCAGAATAGTTCAAAAGAATCAGAAATTTCAGATTACCAGTATTAGATCTGATCATGGTGGTGAGTTCAAGAATGAAGATTTTCTGGAGTTCTGTGAAGAAAATGGAATTGAACACAACTTCTCAGCTCAAGAACTCCTCAACAGAATGGAGTAGCAGAAAGAAAGAACAGAACACTGCTGGATATGGCCAGAACAATGCTAAATGAGTATAATTTGCCAAAGTACTTCTGGGCAGAAGCAGTAAATACAACATGCTACATAATTAACCAAGTACGATTAGACCCATTCTGAAGAAACACCATATGAGCTGTACAAGGATAAAAGCCCAATATCAGCCATCTCAGACCTTTTGGATGTAAGTGCTTCATCTTAAATAATGATAAGGATAATTAGATGCTAAAAGTGATGAAGGTTTTCTGTTAGGATATATTTCAAAACCTAGGGGCTATAAAGTGTTCAATAGAAAAACCCTAACCATAGAACAATCAGTTCATATAGATTTTGATGAAACTAACCCTTCTATCAAAAGGATAGAAGAAGAACATGTGTTGATGATCTCTGCAGGAATCTTGAAAAGACTTCTCTTGAAGAAGAAAAGATGAAGAAGTGGAAGATCCTCCATTAGAAGATCTTCAAGAACAAGAGAACCACAAGAAGGGCTACCTAGAGAATTGAGGTACCACCGAGACCATCCTAGAGAAAACATAATAGGTGATCTCCAAGATAGGGTAAGAAAAGAGGTATGCAAATTCCTTGTGATTTCTCTGCCTTAGTTTCACAAATTGAGCCTAAGACAATCAATGATGCACTGGGTGATGAATCTTGGATCCATGCTATGCAAGAAGAACTTAATCAGTTCAAACGCAGTGAAGTTTGGACCCTTGTTCCTAGACCTACTGATCATTCAGTATTAGAACCAGATGGGTTTTCAGAAATAAGATGGATGAATCAGGGGTAATAACTAGGAACAAAGCCAGACTTATAGCTCAAGGATATTCCCAAGAGGTAGGCATAGATTTTGATGAAACTTATGCTCCAGTAGCTAGATTAGAGGCAATTAGAATTTTATTAGCATATGCTTGCTCTCTTAACATTATTTATTTCAGATGGATGTTAAAAGTACTTTTTTAAATGGTTTTATTAAAGAAGAAGTATATGTTGAGCAACCACCTGGTTTGAAGATAGTAAGTATCCTGATCATGTTTTCCGTTTAAAGAAAGCACTATATGGTCTAAAACAAGCTCCTAGAGCTGGTATGAAAGATAAGTGCTTATCTTATATCACATGATTTTATAAGAGGTAAGTAGATAGCACCTTATTTATAAAGAAGTTTTCAGATGGAATCTTAATTATGCAAATCTATGTTGATGACATTATCTTTGGATCTACAAATGAATCACTCTACAAATTCTTTGAAAATTTGATGCAAAGTGAGTTTGAAATGAGCATGATGGGTGAGCTCAATTATTTTCTTGGATTGCAAATCAAGCAGACCAAGGAAGGAACTCACATCTGTCAAACCAAATACATTTCAAATTTATTCTCTAAATATGGTTTTGACAAATGTAAGCCCTTAGGAACACCCATGAGCTCAGGCATTAAGTTAGACAGTGATCCTCTTGGCAAAAAGGTAGATCAAAAGATCTATAGAGGAATGATAGGATCACTGCTCTACCTCACTGCAAGTAGACCAGATATAATGTTCAGTGTTTGTCTCTGTGCAAGATTCCAAGCTGATCCAAAAGAATCTCATGTTCATGCAGTTAAAAGAATTTTTAATATCTTATAATTCTAGTAATTTAGGCTTATGGTATCCCAAATGTTCAGATTTCAAGTTACTTGGTTATAGTGATGCTGACTATGCTGGATGCAAATTAAATAGAAAAAGCACCAGTGGTACTTGTCAAATTCTTACAGGGTGCTTAATATCTTGGTCTTCCAGAAAGCAGAACTCAGTAGCTTTATCCACCACAGAAGCCGAATACATTGTAGCTGGCAGTTGCTGTACTCAACTCTTATGGATTAAGCATCAATTAGAAGACTATGGTCACCAGCTCCAGGAAATTCCAATGCTTTGTGACAACACAAATGTAATAAATTTAACCAAAAATCCTATCCAGCACTCAAGAACATAGCATATTGAGGTTAGACATCACTTCATCAGGGACCATGTAAGTAATGGCAATATTTCACTTGAATTTGTTTCTACAGAAAATCAACTTGCTGATATTTTTACAAAACCTCTTCCTGAGGATAGATTTACATAAATTAGAAGTGAAATAGGTATGTGTAATCCTGATTAACTTATGAAGGTTATGTTTGAATTAAGTGCTAAGACGTGTGAACTCACTGCGAAAACTCATCCTAAAAAATCTCTAAGTCCTACATTCGACTCATGCATTCGACTCATGAAGAACTGATGCATTCGATTCATGTTATAATGTTGCATTCGACTGATGCAGTCGAATACCTAATTCGATTCATTAAGAAATTGTGGAACGGTGCTTACTATTTAAAATTAGGTAACTGACACCTCATTATGACGCGTCTCTTCATGACTTAACGGTCAAATCATTCAATCGCGTCCGTTCTGTTGGACCGAGCCCCTTACCGTTGCACCAAAAGCTCGAGCTTGTAGTGAAGGCGGTAGCCAAATCTTTAAGGCGGAAGCGCAAAGCACCACGTCAACGCTGTGGTTGGCATGAGGGGCTTCGCACAGGGTTTTACCCCTGCGGCGGGTTGGGTTGCCGGCCCCGATGTCACTATGCTGCCCCATAACAACATAGTGGCAGCGATTCCCTAAGGGAGTCGATGGCAGTTAACCAACAAACTCCCCCCAGCGGCACCCGGGGGAATCGAACCTGCAACCTCGCTCTGATACCACTTGTTGGATTGAGCCCCTTACCGTTGCACCAAAAGCTCGAGCTTGTAGTGAAGGCGGTAGCCAAATCTTTAAGGTGGAAGCGCAAAGCACCACGTCAATGTTGTGTTCGGCATGAGGGGCTTCGCACAGGGTTTTACCCCTGCAGCGGGTTGGGTTGCCGGCCCCGATGTCACTATGCTGCCCCATAACAGCATAGTGGCAGCGATTGCCTAAGGGAGTCGATGGCAGTTAACCAACACGTTCATCCTGAAATCAAGCGCCAGTTACTTTTCCCCTTTCTATATAAGCAAACACCTATCTTTCAACACACCCATTTGAAATCTGTCTTCGACTCTCTTGTCCTCATCTGCTCTTCATGCCTTCACTGTTCCATGACGAAGGACACTCAGGAACCTCCAAGAATTTTTTTTGGAAGAAAGGTAGGATCTTTCACCTCTCCTCTGTGATTCTTTCTCTCCTCTTCCGGTTTCCTTAGCGATTTCTCTTTCTTTCGTCTAGATGGCATCATCTAGGGCTCCTGAATCTGTCCAGTTGACCCCCGATCAGCTTCAACGCTTGGCCAAAATCCCAATCTGTCCGGGAAAGGCTGTAGAGTTTTCTCACCTTACTGGAAGTCTATCTGGGTTAGAAGAGACCCTCAGTGCCATGGGTTGGACAAAGCTGTGCCAGATTTCTGAGCTGTCTGTCGAGTCTGCAATTAGAGCTTTTATGCTTCCCTACAGTTTCATCCAAGAAGGCTGTGATAGGCTATGTGAAAGGAACCAGATTACCATTTCTGTGGAGCTATTAGTGAAAATGTTGGATTGTCCAAACTCTGGACACAAGCTCAGTGAGTTCGTTCCCCTTGAGAAGCAAAAATTAGGGATTATTGGAAATTTGGGGACCATCAGCAAGAGAGGACTTCAAGTTAATGAGTTATCTACTGAGAAGAGGCTAATCCACTCAGTGATCACAAATATAGTAGCAGGAACTCACTCATCCATTACTGCAAGAGATGGAAATCTCTTATTTTGGGCTATTCAGAGACACCAAGTAAATTTGCCGTAGTAATCCTAGAGAAAATGATAGCTTCAAAAGATCTGCAGGAATCCCTTCCATATGGTTCTCTGTTGACTCTTATTTTCAAGAGTTTTTCAGTTGATCTTTTGGGAGAGCTTCTGGTTGGAACAAAAGAGAAAATAGGCCTTTTCACTCTAAGAAGGAGCCATTACTCCTTGGTGGGCATGAAGCAAAATTTGTGGTTCAAAGACACTGTGCCAGAATGTGAACATGAAGTCTTTCCTGATGAACCTCTTATCTCCCTACCCACTCTAGTTGTTTCTGAAAGAATAGAAGCTCCTGAGGTTCAAGCTAGATCTGAAGCTCAAGCTCAGATTCCTCATCAAGAAGATCAATTCCAAGATTTCTCCTCTCATCCTGTTCAGGACACTCCTGAAGATACCATCAATGAAGTTTTGAGAGTTCTCAGAGGAAAATGAGTAGCTTATGAAGATGTGCCTGCTTCCACCCCCATGGAACATCAATTTGAAGAGAGAGAGACTCACTTCTCTCTATCTCAGTTTGAGACCCGGCCAAGGTCTCAGGGGGAGAGTAGTAATAGTATTAATACTATTTTGGATTTAGTGAGAAGCCAGCATGAGAACCTATCTGTTCTCCATATGCAAGTTGAGATATTGGATGTTATGTTTGATAGCTTGTCTGATGAGGTCAAGTAGATAAAAGATCTTTTGCTTCAGTTAGTGTGCCATCAGGGCACTTCTAGGCCATCAGGGCCTACTTCCTCACAGCAATAAGAAGAAGAAGCCCCTGCTTAGGATCAAGAAAACCAAGTAGAACCTCAAGTGCCAACACCTGGGGACCCTGTCTTTGAGCAATCAGTTGTTGTAGAAAAGGTCCAGAAATCCAGGTTGAGCAGCAACCTATATCAGTTGAGTCCTAGCAGCAGGAAGATGAGCAGCCTACTGAGCAGCAGGCTCAGTTAGTTGCAGTAGTTTTTGAACCTCCAGTTGAGCAGCGCAAGAGCCCAAAATTGAAAAGCAGTCAGAAGAACTGGCAACAGCTGTAGAAGGTTCCAGCCTTGAGGATCAGTCAACCAAAAGAAATCTTCAGCCAAGAGAACTTGAGCCCTCTCAAGATATCCAGTTCTTTAAGAGAAAGGTGAGAGAAGACTAGTCAAGAATGGTGCACCTGTCCTCCCTTCTCCTTCTTCTAGGGCTAGTTCTCCACCAGTTATTCCTCCTTCTAATGTCACTCCAGCAGCAACCCAAACCAATGCACCCTCGACATCACCCCTCTACAGCCTTCACACTCTTCCTCTTCTCCTCCTTCTGCAGGCAGTTCATTAGATGCAAAATTTTCCATCTACCCCATGAAATTCCAAGCCAAACTGCTTAAAGAGTTCACCATGAACCTTTCCACTCAACCCCCACACTACTATCCTCTCTTCCCATTGCCTCCAAGTCTGACTCCAAGAAAACTCTACTTCATTTAGTTGAGATACTTCCTAGTATCCAACTGTCAGCTTCCAGTGGACCCAAATTGGGAGACAAACCCTCCTTACTGCTTCCTCCATTCTGGTATGCCTTTGTCCACCACTCTGAACTCAATATGAATCTGTTCAGAGAATATTTTGCAATAAGAGCATTTCTTGAAGTCCATGGATTGCCAGGTTTCACTTTTGAACATTGGCTTCCTATTTTGATAAAAACCTCCCAACTTTCCATTTCAGATCTTCAACTCATCTCTTAGAAGAGCCACTGCCTCACACCCCAAGAATTTGTTGATCTTTATCCTGACGAGGCAGCTAGGTTTCAAGAAAACCAATCCAGGACCCACTTCTTGACAGTCGGACATCATCTTTCCCTAAGGTTCCATGCTTTATTTGCAGAACATCTCAGTGCATCTCAGGCCAAGTACCTCTCAGGCCAAGTACCTTCATTGAGAACTTTCAACTATGAAAGGTTGAAACTGGGATTGCATGATGTATCCAAAGGGCAATATGAGAATCTACTAAGAGGGCAAAGAGAAATTGTTCCATCTATGTCAGTGGCTATGCCATCAGGTCTTCACCCTCCCCTTGTAGGAGCCGTTTCCTACAGAGGAGCCTTTGCTGAAGCAATCTTCAACAGATTCATCCGTATTTCCACCAGATTCAAGATCAAGTACAAATCCAAGCTAAGCTTCCAAAGGTTCATCTTTCTCCAGTTATCCAAGAACTCTCATCATCTCTCTTGACATTCAATTAAGCTTTGCTGAATCTGAAAGATTCACCCCGAGCAATGGCAAGCAGCTTATCCATCCTATCATTCCAATGTCTGAAGATGAAACTTTCCCTCAATGATTTCCACTCTAAGAGTCTCATGGATTTTCGCAAGAACATTGGTTATAGATGGGCTCAAAGGTACCTTGTCTACTATCAATCCAAGGATACAACTATCTCCAATGGTCTCTACTGGAATATCACCCTCAATGAATTCCTCCATCTGGCAGCCACCAAACAGTTTGTTCCCCTCAAAGTGCGATTCGACTTAGACAAATTTCATCACAGAGTTGCTTGGTTCAGGAGGCGCCACATCAAGTCTATCAAGAAATTACCCTCCACCAATCCAACTTACAATGTTGATGGTGAATTGTGATGATCAGTCTATCCCCATGAAATGTCAATTCATTACATATTTAGTTTGGTGATTAACAAAACCATTTCAAGTTTATTTCCTAAGTCTTGAGCACATGACATACCTCAAGGAAAATCAAGCCTATTTGGTAAGTATTGATACTTCTATAGAAATATCAATGCCAAGTAAGTAATTTCTCTAAGCCCACATCGACTTCTGATGAAAATCACAACGATTTCCTTAGTGTATATCGATTTCAATAGAACTATAACGATTTGATATCATAACGATTTCATAAGTATCTTAACGATTTCTTTATAAGAAAGAAACATCGTTTGTTTACAAACAAATCGTTCTCATAATGATTCCTTAAGTCATCACATCGATTTCTTAAGATTTCGTAACGATTTGCTCATCGCAACGATTCCTTAAGTCAGCGCATCAATTTCTCTAGAGCTCATAACGATTTGCTTCGTGCATCGATTTCTTTAGAGCTCATAACGATTTGCTTCGCGCATCGATTTCTTTAGAGATCATAACGATTTGCTTCACGCATCGACTTCCTCAGAGCTCGTAATGATTAGCTTCGCGCATCGATTTCTTTAGAGCTCATAATGATTTGCTTCGCACATCGATTTCTTTAGAGCTCAGAACGATTTACTTTGCGCATCAATTTCTTTAGAGCTCATAATGATTTGCTTCGCGCATCGATTTCTTTAGAGCTCAGAACGATTTACTTCGCGCATCAATTTCTTTAGAGCTCATAACGATTTGCTTCGCGCATCGACTTCCCTAGAGCTCGTAACGATTCGCTTCACGCATCGATTTCTTTAGAGCTCATAACGATTTGCTTTGCACAACGATTTCTTAAGTGTTCATAACGATTTCCTTATTGAGCATAACTATTTGCTTTCTGCAACAATTTCTTAAGTGTTCATAACGATTTCTTTATTGAACACAACGACTTACTTTCCATAACGATTTCTTCAGTGAATATAACGATTTGGTCATGTCTTATAATGATTTCATAAGTCTTGCGTGAATCGACTTCATATGTAAAACAACTTCCTTTAGTCAAAGCGTTGAATAGTCAAAGTCCACGCATATCTCTCTGACATGTAAGCATTTATGAGGACTGAATGTATCTCTGCATGCATGCAGACGATATCGTCCATTATCGTGCTTACTCTGTGCGCATCTTTTATAACAGCTTTTTGGTATTACTATTTCTGTGATTATTTGGTCTAACGTTGACTGACCTCAGAAACAGCTTAGTTGTCCACCATTTAAGCTTGGAATATGTGCAGATCTCTGACGACATTTCATCTTACAACGTTGGACTAATAGAAGGCATAGGATAATACAGAAGATTTGGCGTGCACAAATGGATAAAAGACCGTTGACTAAAGCTTCCAAGGACCATTCAGTCTAACGTCCACCAAACCAGAAACAATGGATGCTTCAATGAATACATTTCAAATTGGAGATATAAATACGAGACAGAAGCTCTAGAAGAATAACAAGTTGAGAAGATATACAACACACAGAGCACAAGCAATTTAAATCTTCTGCGAGAATCCTAGAGCCAAGCATCCCATTCAAAATTGTCTCAAGCTCTTTGTTCTTCATGCTGTATTAGAAATTCCAAGAGAGCCTGTGTAGTTCTGAGAGGGTGCACTGTTAGATCTCTTGCTCTCAGGGCTATTAGCTTCAGATCACTGCTTGCAAAAGCTTGATCTAGCGGCTAGCTTTCCTGCTTAATGTTTGTTGGTTGTTTCCCTTCTGTTGTGAAGGAAGACCTGGGGATCCAGAGTGTTGTTTTCCGTTCGTAGTGAAGGAAGACCTGGTGAGGTATCCAGGGTGTTGTAGCTCCCTTCGTGTGAAGGAAGGCCAGCTGAGCTGGGTGTTGTGGTGTCCATAGGGGGACTGTACCCTAGTTAGTGGAATCCTGAGTTGTTGCTCAGGGACTGGACGTAGGACTCCTAAGGAGAGGAGGTCTGAACCAGGATAATTACTTGTGTTGTGTGATTGATCTCTTGTGTGTTTGTTGTTTATACTAACCTTCACTAACCTTCATCGAAGAACATTTTTGTGTGAATGTTTTAAGTACAGGTACTGGCTAAATAATTTTTTAAGACCCATTCACCCCCCCTCTGGGCTCGTCAACTGGGCAACAAGTGGTATCAGAGAGAGTGTCTTCGACAAAGAAGAAGATCTAACGATTTGAAGAGTAAAGACCCATGGCAGCCCATGGTCACTTCGAAGGTCAGTCGGTCAACCGACCACCATTGTTCGAGGGAGAAGATTACACTTACTGGAAAACCAGAATGGAATACTTTCTGTAAGGCCACGATTATCAGATATGGTCCATAGTAGAAGAAGGCGATCTCCTGGTCACAAATGAGAAGGCTCAGTGGACAGATGATGACAGGAAAAAGATCTCCTTGAACTGTAAAGCTAAAAGTATTCTTTGTTGTGCTCTAAGCAAGAAAGAATTCAACAGAGTTTCAGTCTGCAAATCCGCAATGGAGATGTGGGAAAAGCTCAGAATTACTTATGAAGGCACAGACAAGGTGAAGGAGACAAGAATAGACATTCTTGTAACACAATATGAAAGGTTTCAGATGCAACCAGGTGAGTCCATAACCCAAATGTTCAGTAGATTTACAGATATCACAAATGGGTTAGCTGGACTAGGAAAGACTTATGAAATGGGAGATATGGTCAGGAAGATCCTTAGGTCTCTACCATCCTCATGGACCCCAAAGGTAACAGCCATTGAGGAAGCCAATGATCTAAAAAGGATGTCCTTGGAAAAGCTCGTCGAGTCCCTTATGGCCCATGAGATAAATATGGAGAGGCTGGGAGAGTCCTCAAGCAAGAAAAAGCACTCAAATGCTTTGAAAGCCGAAGAAGAATCATCAGAAGCAAGCTCAGATGACAGTGAAGGCATTGAAAATAGTGAAAATGAAGAAGCAATACTATCAAGAAGACTGCAACGAATTCTAGCTAAGAAGAAGAAGTTTCAGTCTGGCAGAAGGTTCTTCAAGAGAAATAAAGAATTTAGGAAGCCAGAAGGAAAGGATCTGAAGAAAGGAGAACCGATATGCTATGAGTGCAAGAAGCCTAGACATATCAAAGAAGAATGTCCAAAGCTTAAGAAAGGTGAAAAGAAGAAGAAGGATAACCTCGGAAAATTCAAGAAATACAAAAAGAAGGCAATGGCAGTCGCATGGGAGAATAGCAGTGACTCAGACAGTGAGTCAAGCTCGAGCAGTGATGAAGAAGAAGCCAATTTGGTTTTATGGCAAATACAGAAGAAGAAAAGGTAACTTCTGACTCCTCTTTCGATTCTTGTAATGATTCAGATTCTGATAATTTAGAAGAAGCTTTCATGAATTATACAGCAATATAGAGAAGTAACTAACTGAATGAAAAGTAAGCGAAGTAAACAAAAAAACGAAGAAGAATAACAAGAGCAAAAAATTACTTGCTTAGAAACACAACTCAGACCAAAAATAGAAAATGAGGAACTGGAAAAGCAAATATTGAACTTAAAGAAGAAATGAATTATTATGTGAAGACCTAAAAGATAAAAATAAGCAAATAATCAAATTAGAAAAACAGGAGAGTTCAGATGAACTAAGAAAAGAACACAAGGTTTTAAATGAAGAAAATAAAAAGTTATCTAGCATCCAAATGGTATTTGGACAGTGGGTGCTCAAGGCACATGTCAGGGAACCGGAAGCTGTTTACTCATCTTCAGGGTGAAGAAGGGACTGTTACATATGGAGATAATGGAAAAGGAACAGTGATAGGCAGCGGTTCAGTAAATAACAAAGGAAAAACAGTTATTGAAGATGTACTGCTTGTCAAAGGGCTAAAGCACAACCTCATCAGCATCAGCCAACTTTGTGACAGAGGTCATCAGATTCAGTTCCAAGAGACAAAGTGCAGTATATTGAAGGATGGAGCAGTGATCTTCGAAGCTAATAGAGAGAAGAACTTATATGTACTCTATCTCAAAGAACTTAAAGAGCAAGATGTCTGTTTGGCGGCAAATAAAGAGCAATCAACTGAGCTGTGGCACAGAAGATTGGGCCATTGCAGTTTGGATGGCATGAACAAGCTCAGAAAGAGAAATTTGGTGGAAGGTCTGCCAAAGGTCAGCACGAAAATGGATAGCATCTGCAGACCTTGTGCAAAGGGAAAGCACACTAAGAGCTCCTTCAAGTCAAAGACTGTGGTGACCACCTCAAAACCTAGAACTCCTTCATATGGATTTGTTTGGGCCAATGAGAACCACTAGTCTTGGAGGAAAGAATTTTGGATTCGTTATAGTTGATGACTACTCCAGATTTACATGTGTATCATTTCTAGAGCATAAAGATAACACACTTGAAAGCTTTGTCAGTTTCAACAAGAAGGTCCAGAAAGACAAGAAATTCAGTATTGTTAGTATCTAGTCAGACCATGGAGGTGAATTTTAGAATGAAAAGTTTGCAGAGTTCTGTGAAAATGAAGGGATTGAGCATAATTTCTCAGCACCAAGGACACCACAGCAAAATGGAGTTGCTGAGAGGAAGAATAGAACTTTATTGGATATGGCAAGAACAATGCTGTCAGAATATAACTTGCGAAGGTATTTCTGGGCTGAGGCAGTGAACACAGCAAGCTACATCATCAACAGGGTGATGATCAGGCCAATCCTGAAGAAGACAGCGTACGAACTATTCAAAGGGAAGAAGCCAAAGATCAGTCACTTCAGGACATTTGGATGTCCTTGCTTCATCCACAACAATGGAAAAAAGGGTATTGGTAAGTTAGATGCCAAATCAGATGAAGGCATCTTCATGGGGTACACTTCTAAACCTAAAGGCTATAGAGTATTTAACAAGCGCTCTTTATTAATTGAACAGTCTGTTCATATCATTTTTGATGAAACTAACCCCTCCTTGAGAAAGGAAGAAGATAGTGACATTGATGATGCAGATGAATTGTCTAAGAAATTAAAGGATACATCAATTGAAGACAAGGATGATCCACCTTTGGAAGACCTGCAACAAAATGACATTACACATGATAATCTTCCAAAGGAGTGGAAATACAAGAAAGATCACCCACCTGAGAACATTATTGGTGATCCATCTATAGGGGTAAGAACAAGAGGTAATGTAATACCTTGTGATTATCTAGCATTTGTTTCTCAAATCGAGCCTAAGACAGTCAATGAAGCTCTCTCTGATGAATCTTGGATTATAGCCATGCAAGATGAACTTAATCAATTCAAGAGAAACCAAGTATGGTCACTTGTTCCCAGACCATCAGACCATCCGGTTATTGGCACCAAGTGGGTGTTCAGAAACAAATTGGATGAGACTGGTGTGATCTTAAGAAACAAGGCCAGACTGGTAGCTCAAGGCTATTCCCAAGAGGAAGACTAAATTTCGATGAAACTTATACACCTGTAGCTAGACTTGAGGCTATTAGAATTTACTTGCATATGCATCAGCATTAGATTTAAAACTATTTCAATGGATGTTAAGTCAGCTTTTTAAATGGTTTATCAGAAGGAAGTTTATGTGGAACAACCCTCGGGTTTTGATGATACAGAATTTCTGAATCATGTTTTAAAACTTCACAAGGCATTGTATGGTTTAAAGCAAGCACCTAGAGCTTGGTATGAAAGGCTTAGATATTTTCTTTTAAACATGGATTCAGTAGAGGTCAAGTAGATAGCACCCTTTTTATAAAGACAAAGATCAAAAATATATTACTTGTTCAAGTTTATGTAGATGACATAATTTTTTGTTCTACTGATGAATCTCTTTGCAAGTATTTTGAAAAGCTCATGCAGGGAGAATTGGAAATGAGCATGATGGGAGAGCTCAACTACTTTCTTGGACTACAAATCAAACAAGGAAAGAAAGGTACTCACATCTTCCAAGCAAAGTACACAAGAGAACTCTTGAAGAAATTTGGATTTGACAATGCCAAACCTCTGTCAACACCTATGAGCACATCAACAAGGATGGACAGTGACAAGGATGGTAAGAAAGTAGATCAAAGATATACAAAGGTATGATAGGTTCTCTACTCTACTTAACAGCTAGCAGACTTGATATTCTATTTAGTATTTGTATTGTGTGCTAGATATCAAGCAGATCCTAGAGAATCATCTATTTCAGTTAAAAGAATCTTTAAATATTTATCTAGAACTCATGACTTAGGTCGTTGGTATCCAAAATCATGTGAAATTAACCTAATAGGATATTCAGATGCTGATTATGCTGGATGCAAAATAGATAGAAAAAGCACCAGTGGATGGTGTCAATTTCTTACAGGATGTTTGATATCATGGTCCTCCAAGAAGCAAAATTCAGTGGCACTATCAACTGCTGAAGCTGAGTATGTTGCTGCTGGAAGTTGATGTACACAACTCCTGTGGATCAAACAACAATGAGAACTATGGGCTTCACATCAAAACAATCACATATTATGTGACAACACAAGTGCCATAAACCTCACAAAAAATCCAGTACAACATCAAGGACCAAGCATAGAGGTTAGATACCATTTATTTATGATCATGTAACAAATGGTAATTTAAATATCTTTTATTGATACAAATGGTTAGTTAGCAGAAATCTTCACAAGAGCCTTACCCGAAGAGAGATTTACATCTCTTAGAAGGGAATTGGGCATGTGTATTTTGTGAAAGGACTTCTGTGTTAAATTGAAACATAAATTTTCAGAATTTAAGTAATATTTCTCTCCATGGCGTTAAGCAAAAGAAAAAATTCTATTATCTTATCTTGGCGGTCTCCTTTATAAAAGTCCTCTGGGATAGTCAAACTCGTTTGTTGTTTTCTGCTGCCTTTTTGGTGCCTCCTTTTTTGATAAAGCATCTATTTATTTCGAAATCGATGTGGGAATGACTCATCCCCTACCTTTCACCTTTTCCCTCATTCGTCTGGTGCCTGAGCCGATACCCTAACGACTCCGGCATCAACTCTCTGTGAATTTGAAGCCTCTCTCCATTTCCCGCATAGAATTTCTTGAGGGCTTTCACTCATGCCAGCATCTCATCCCTCCAGAAAACCTCCTCCACTCAAATCCATGGCCGCGACCATTTTTTCCGATAGTCTTGGGGGCTACGGAGCTGAGTACCTCTCACCCGAGCAGCAGGAGAGGTTCATGTTTGTGAAGACCAAGCTGTGTGGCATAAGGCAGTGGATGTTGCAGATTTAGAGAAAAATGGAATGCACAGTATAGTGGAAGCTATGGACAGGATGAAGTGGAATGGAATCGAACCTTTCAGAGGTAAGCTACCCGGACCTTGTAAAGGGTTTTATGTCTGTTTGAAGTCAAAGGCAGATGGGTCTTTGATATCTTCTGTCAAAGGTACCCAAATCAGAATAGATTATGATTTGTTGAAGTCTTTGTTTGGTGTGTCCACATCTGGGCATAGTGGGATCCACACAGAGGATACCCTAGTTAAGGGACTTGGGATTGTTGGTCCCGAATATAAATTAAAAGATGAGAAGCTGGATATAAACCATTTGAATGCCTTCAATCGTCTTCTGCACTTCTTAGTCTGTCAAATTTTAGTCCCTAGAAGTGCCACGTTCTCAACTTGCACCAAAGCAGACTCAGATGTGATGTATTGGGCCATTCAAAACAAAGAGATAAATATGGCCGAAGTTATGATAGAGAGGATGAAATTTTCCCATGATCAAATTTGGGATACTAAGAGCAAGCTGAATGTATCTCTGCCCATGCCCACTTGCTCACCAAGATTTTCAGACATTTTGGCGTGAACTTGTCTAGAGCAGTAGTTGAGAAGATGGGCCAAGATATTAGGTCCAGAAATCTGAGAAAAAGTGGTTTCTCAGTCGTCAATGGAGTATGGACCAAGACCTCTGTGGCTAAGGGTGAAACCATAATCGGCGAAGCCCAAGAAGCTCAGCAAGGAGTAGCAGCTGATATAGTAGAACCAGCAGCAGCAGTAGTAGAGCCAGAGGAACCAGCAGCAGAAGCACCAACTGAAATTGCAGAGCTAGCAGAAAAGGTACCAGAAGCATCAGCTTCACCTGCAGTAGCAATGGAAAGAGAAGGTGCAGTGGAAGCCTCAGTAGCTCCTACAGAGGCAATGATGGAAGAAACTAGTAGAAGAATCGAGGACATTCCTCCTGAGACCTTTATCCTGATAAATCAATATCAGATGATCCTCTACCCTCTTCCAGGGTAGCTTCAGTGCTTCGAGATGTCCTAGTTCCATTCAAAGCACTCCAGTTATTCCAGAAGGTATTGGCAGCACTGTAGAAGAGGCTGTGACATCTGGCCACCTAGAAGATACTGTGTTGTAAGATGCTCCCATTCAGGGGGAGCATGAGACTGAGAAAGAAGCTGCATCACAGGGAGAACACACTGAAGATGTTCCTGTGAATGAAAGGCAAAATGCAGATCATGCTAAAGTTGAAAATCCAGTGGAAAAGAAAAGCAAGGAAAAGAGAATTGCTCACAGAAGGCCAAGGAAGATTCAGAGGAAGGTAAACCTGAAGCCTATCCTTAATCAGTGGATGCTCAAAGCAAGACCCTGTGCTCTGTACAGTCTAACTTGGAGTCCATTAAAATGAGCCAGGCATCAACCCCCAAGGAATTTTCTCAGATTAGAAATGCAATGAAGTGGTTAATAAGGAAATGGGGAGTATGAAATCCTTGCTGTCTGAGATCCTGAAGGCGGTTGGAGCTCCAGCTCCTCCCCGTACCCCTCCTGCAGCTCAGAGAAATGAAGTAGATTCTCCTAGGCCTTCAGGGCAACTGAGCAGGAGTCAGGACCATTAGGGTCATCAGTTCAAGTGTCAGGGCCACCAGGGCCGGTTGCAGCAACAGAGGTTAGTGAGTCAGGGCCATCCGGGCCAGCTGAGCAGGTGCAAGGGCCATCAAGGCCAATGGAGTTAGGATCTGTGCAGACTGTGGCTGAAGAAGAAGTTATGGCTCCTGAGCCCCCAGCCCCTTCTTCCTCTCAAACCCCAGTTCCTCCATCACCACCTTCATCCTCTACAGCTCCACCTGCCCCTCAAACCTTCAAGAAGCCTCAACCTCGACCCATCTCTTCACCAACACCTTTTCCATCTCACTCCACTTCCTCTCCTGCATCTTCAACACATATTCTTCCACCTCCACCCATCTTTGAGATCCCTCCAGCATCCTCTGCTAGAGCCTCCTCTTCCTCTGGTCCCTCCTATGGACCAGCAGATGACCCCCTTTCTCTGTCTGATTCTTTTCTTCATCCTTCTCCTCACCCTCTTTCATTACTATAATCCCTGAGAATGCTCAACTTGAATCTCCTTTTATTGAAAAAGTCAAGGATGAGTTTGAAGAAGCCATTCTTAGGTCTGTACTGAAAGTTGGGGATCATATCATAAGGCAGACTCATCTAGTTCTGCTCCTAAAAAGAGGAAACTTTCATCCACTTCCTCCCTTTCCTCTAACCCTAATATCCCCCTCTGTGGTTTTCTCTCATAGTGGACAACAAAAATAACCACTGTATAGAGAATATCTTCAGAAGGTTGTTTTTGCCACCATCATCAACCTTCCCTTCCTCAATCTTACAGACCATTTAAATGTTGTTCTATCCTATACTCCTCTATCTAAAACTGAACAATCTAAACTTTTCTTTGTTGCTCACTCCAAGTCTGAAGAGCAATGGGCCAGGGGGCAGAAAGAGCTCTATAACAAATTTCTTCTAGCTAGATCTGCCAGATTCCCTCCAAGGGACCATTCCCTGACCTTATCAGAATGGTTCAAAATCCACCATAAACATTCTTGGGGCCCATTCATTCAGAAGGAGATCAAGATGGTCAGGCACTTCTTGCTGTTCAACAATTTTAGGTATGTCCATCATCTCCCTGAAGTTCAATTGGGCTACTTCAAGCAGGCCATCACAGCTCTTACTACAGCTGTAGCCCACACTGAAGCTGTCAAAATTGATTTTGCTTCCCTTCAACTGCCAGAGGAGATCTCTCTTCCCCAAATTCACTTCCTAGTCATGGAATCCTCTGTTGGGTCTATCATTTTTGAACGTTTTGCCAGGGTTATGGGAAGAATTAAGGTATAGAAAGGTTTTCTGGTTGCATTTCATAGATTTCTCTTTAGAGAATATCACCAGGGCCATGTCAGTGCTGAGGTTCTTGCACCCATCCTGTCAGAATGTGAGCGGTTGACTTCCTCAGAATGGACCAGATTTTACCCCCTTTCTGTTCAACAATTGTCTGATCTGAATGAAGCTCAAGCCAGGGAAGGTAAACTTAAAGTTTCTCCGGCTACCTTTTTGGACATGAACTCCATTCACCTGGTAAATGATCCACTTAAGACTTGGGTTGAAAGGTACAAGGTTTTTGTAGCCATGCGCCAAGCCCTGAGGAGAAGCAAAACTACTACCCTATCTCTATGGATCGGTTCCTTGCTTGTGCCAGCTTTGGACAGTCCTCTTCTCAAGATGTCCATGGATACGGGCTCCTATGCTGATTACCTTGACCAGCAGTCACTCTTCATCTCCGCAGGATGGCTCCCTCCATGGGACCAACCTACTTAGCTCCTGGAGTGTTCAAGTTGTTTTTTTTAAAGGAGCAGGAAGAATATAGGAAACCATTTCTCATTTTGCCTCTCTTTTGTCTCCTGCTTATTACTACGTGTACCTCCTCAGAATTAATCAATACATTTTTTGTCTGGGTGCCCTTCAATCTTCTCTTCTTCTTTGTCTCGCTTATCTTTTTGCTAATGACAAAAAGGGGGAGAAAAATATTTAGCATTTCTGAAATACATTCCGCAAATATCTAGATTTTTATTCATGCTTTTGTTAAGTTCTGTCATCACCAAAAGGGGGAGATTGATGATCAGTCTATCCCCATGAAATGTCAATTCATACATATTTATTTTGGTGATTAACAAAACCATTTCAAGTTTATTTCCTAAGTCTTGAGCACATGACATACCTCAAGGAAAATCAAGCCTATTTGGTAAGTATTGATACTTCTGTAGAAATATCAATGCCAAGTAAGTAATTTCTCAAAGCCCACATCGACTTCTGTTGAAAACACAACGATTTCCTTAGTGTATATCGATTTCAATAGAACTATAATGATTTGATATCATAACGATTTCATAAGTATCTAAACATTTCTTTATAAGAAAGAAACATCGTTTGTTTACAAACAAATCGTTCTCATAACGATTCCTTAAGTCATCGCATCGATTTCTTAAGACTTCGTAACGATTTGCTTATCGAAACAATTCCTTAAGTCAGCGCATCAACCTCTCTAGAGCTTATAACGATTTGCTTCGCGCATCGATTTCTTTAGAGCTCATAATGATTTGCTTCGCGCATCGATTTCTTTAGAGCTCATAACGATTTGCTTCGCGCATCGACTTCCTTAGAGCTCGTAATGATTCGCTTCGCACATCGATTTCTTTAGAGCTCATAACGATTTGCTTCGCGCATCGATTTCTTTAGAGCTCATAACAATTTGCCTCGCGCATTGATTTCTTTAGAGCTCATAATGATTTGCTTCGTGCATCGACTTCCTTAGAGCTCGTAACGATTCGCTTCGTGCATCGATTTCTTTAGAGCTCATAACAATTTGCTTCGCGCATCGATTTCTTTAGAGCTCATAACGATTTGCTTCGCGCATCGATTTTTTAGAGCTCATAACGATTTGCTTTGCACAACGATTTCTTAAGTGTTCATAACGATTTCCTTATTGAACATAACGATTTACTTTCTGCAACAATTTCTTAAGTGTTCATATGATTTCTTTATTGAACACAATGACTTACTTTCCTTAACGATTTCTTCAGTTAATATAACGATTTGGTCATGTCTCATAACAATTTCATAAGTCATGCGTGAATCGACTTCATATGTAAAACAACTTTCTTTAGTCAAAGCGTTGAATAGTCAAAGTCCACGCATATCTCTCTGACAAGTAAGCATTTATGAGGACTGAACGTATCTCTGCATGCATGCAGACGATATCGTCCATTATCGTGCTTACTCTGTGTGGATCGTTTAGAACAGCTTTTTGGCATTACTATTTCTGTGATTATTTGGTCAAACGTTGACTGACTTCAGAAACAGCTTAGCTGTCCACCATTTTGTTGCCCAGTTGACGAGCCCAGAGGGGGGGGGGGTGAATGGGTCTTTTAAAATAATCTACAAGATACCTGTAACTAAAAAATATTCACACAAACGTTTTTCGAAGGAGGTTAGTGACTTTTAGTTTAAATATCAAACTCACAAAGAAGACAATCACACAACACAAGAATTATTCTGGTTCGGACCTCCTCTCCTAAGGAGTCCTACGTCCAGTCCCTGAGCAACAACACAGGATTTCACTAACTAGGGTACAGTCCCCCTAAGAACTCAACAACACCCAGCTCAGCTGGTCTTCCTTCACACCCGAAGGGAACAACAACACCCTGGATACCTCACTAGGTCTTCCTTCACAACCGAAGGGAACTACACCCTGGATACCACTAGGTCTTCCTTCACACCCGAAGGGAACAACAACTCAAAGAAAATTGAATGAAATTCAAGACCCTAGATCAAGCTTTTAACAAGCCAAGATCTGAAGCAACTAGCACTGAGAGGAAGAATCTAAACAATGCACACTCTCAGAACTATACGCGCTCTCTTAGAAAATCTATTACAGCACAGAGAGCAAAAGAGCTGAAGGTGATGAGGAAAAAGATTCTTGGCTCTGGACCTCTTGCAGAAGAATTTGAACGTTTGAACACAAGATGCTTGTTCTCTACTTCGTTGATTCTTTTTCTTCTGTCTTTAGGTTTATATCTCCTTATTTGAAATACAGCCGTTGAAGTATCCGTTGTCTCTTGGTTTGATAGACGTTAGACTGGTTGACATTTTGGAAACTTCAACTCTCTTTTATCCATTTGAGCACGCAAAGAGATAATGTCTTCTGACGTGTATAGGTCCAACGTTGTATGATAGAAAGTTTTCAGGACCCTGCACACATTAAATGCTAGACAGTAGACAACTCAAACTGTCTCTTGTTGTCAGTATACGTTGATGTGAGTATTCATTAGAGTAGCAATCCCAAATAGCTTGTTTTAAAAGATGTATACAGAGTAAGCACAATAATGGATGATATTGTCTGCATGCATGCAGAGATACGTTCAGAACTCATAAATGCAGGAGTGACAGATAGATATACGTATGACTTTGACTAGTCAATGCTTAAAGAGATAAGATAAAAAATCAAGTTGATATAAACTGTAAAGTCGTTGTCTATATGACTTATGAAATCGTTATGAATACTAACAAGTCATTATAGAGAGCAAATCGTTATGAGCGAGAAAGTCATTGCGAGTTCTTAAAGAAATCGTTATGGTAACTTATGAAATCGTTACAACAAGCAGGTCGTTGCGAGTTCTAAAGAAATCGTTACGGTAACTTATGAAATCGTTACAACAAGCAAGTCGTTGTGAGTTCTAAAGAAATTGTTACGGTAACTTATGAAATCGTTACAACAAGCAGGTCGTTGCGAGTTCTAAAGAAATCGTTACGGTAACTTATGAAATCGTTACAACAAGCAATGAAAGGTTTGAGGAATCCCAATATGGTAATCTAGAAGGGGGGGTTGAATAGATTACTACCAATTAAAAGTATGAAGACAACCCTTTTAATTTCACAACAAAGTCTTTTGAATTTTCTGAAGAAACAACGTGAGACTTAGATGTGTTGACGATGTTGTAGATGAGTTAGCAATCTATCTAGTGTGTAAATGCAAGTGCCTATCAAGCATCTAACGTGAAAATCGTTCAACCAAAGACACTAAGATTTACGTGGTTCGGAGTACACAAATCGTGTATCCTACGTCCACGGCACACACACACACACAGAAAAACTGCTTATCAGTGAGTTCGGTGACTACAACTCACACACACGTGTTTGCTGATGTGCACCCACGATCAGAACAAAACACACACGTGATCTCAAGCACAAGGATCGCTTGAATCACTACAACACACACACGGATGGTAGAAATATGAAAACAGGGAGAGTTCTGAGTGAGAGAATAAATCCTAGTGAAGAACTCTTCTGAGAACGCCTGGAGGAAGTCCAATCTTCAACTTGAATGCTTTGAGTCGATGGAGAAGGTTGAATCCTCGACGTTCTTCTTTCAGGAACTGCGGATAGACAGATCTTTAGGGCTCTGTGCAGCAGTCTGAAGCAGGGCAGCAAAACTCTTGTGAAACTTGGAGTAGCTCTAGGGTTTTTGGTGTTGTGGCTGCTTCTCTGCGAAATTTCCTTCTAAGAGGTGTTTAAATATAGGAGTTTCACATGGAGAAACGTGAGAGTTGGAAACACCTCTTAGGATAACTTAGAAACTTTCCGTAATATGAATTGTACTATGTCTGTCGACAGGTCTTGGCCTCTGTCGACAGGAGACAGTAAGACAGAAGTATGGATCTTCAGCTCTGTGAGATCTGTCGACAGTCGAAGACCCATCTGTCGACAGATATGCTCTTTTGTGCAAGCGACAGAAGTCTGGAATCTGGACTGTGAGATCTGTCGACAGTCGACTTCCATCTGTCGACAGATGAAGACTTCTGAGCAATGTGACTTGGGGATGATCTTTCTTGTGCAATCTATTGGCAGGTGCTTTTGTGTCTGTCGACAGGTGACCTTATTTCTTGCTTTTTGTGATCTTTCTCACTTGTTTGGTGAGAGCTTGACTTTGGACATTTGTACCTACATGATAAAACATGTAAGTTAAGTATTTTGAATACACAATAATCAAGTATTGCATTGGGTCTTTGTCATGTGTCAAGTGTATCAAACCTCAATTGAAGTTATTCATCATCAAAAAACATGTTGTTATAAATGTTAGAATGAAAACCCAACATTCTCCCCCTTTTTGATGATGACAAAATTATTCAATTAATGCATTGAGGTTTCTCCCCCTTTTGACAACATCGAAAAGCAGGCATATCAGTCAATCATAGAGACAACATAGAGCAAGGCACTGTGAATCATTGATATGAAATAAGCATACACAGTACAAAAAGTTGTTTGACTGAAAGAAAGAAAGAGTACATGACAACAAAGTGGAAGCAAATTAGCACAGGACTCAGACTGAGAAGACACATACACTACGTGATGACCTACTCTAGACATAGAACCTATCTAAGCAGCATCATCTGCGGGCGGAGCTGGAGCCTGACGTGTATCGTGCATCTCTTTCTGAAGTCTGGTGATACGGAGTTGGAGCTGGACTTGATTGTCCGCAAGTGACTCCGACTCGAGTCCACTGTATCCAATCTTGTGTTGAGGTTCTCAAATCCATTGGTCATCTGTTGTTGTAACTGTGCAATCAATTCTCTGATGGATGGTTGAGTTGGAGCATCACTAACAATCTCAACTCCCAGCATACCATGTGATTCAGACTGGGAGTCTTCATCTTCTTCATCTTCAGCATCATCAGCAACATTCTCATCTTCGTCTTCAACATTCTCGTCTACGGCATCAACATGTGCTTTATGCTTAAGCTCCCGGGTAACAATTCCATCAACAAGCTTGTATCCCATGCGATGTGCGGCAGTCAGATCAAAGCTGTTGCGAGAATTTAGCACTATGCACTCGCTGTCTGGAATGTCAATGCCGATGAACCTCATGAGGGAGGTATGTAATGACCCGACCCTCCGGACCCCACCAGGGCCCGAAGTTCGCATCGCCACCCACGGATCCGAAGACCCGGAAGGGTTATATGAACAAGTCTAGTGAGATATGTACTGAATTTGAATAACTATAACAATCTATACATTATACAAAAGGGTGGTACAACGCGTCCCAAGCAAAAGCACAGGTACAAGAAGAAAGGTGCAGTCCTTAAGGGGCATACCCCGAGAACTTGCAAACACAGCTCTCAGCTCACTCGGGCTACAAGAGCTCACAACGCTCGCTCTCACTGCTGCTGACAACAACGCGGCGCCACAGCCGCCTCCGCAACCCGTCTGACACCGAGCTCCCGCGACGACGAGCCCCTAGCTGAGGAGGGGGGGGGGGGGTGAGCCTTGCGAACAAGGCCCAGTAGGGATTACTAGTCCCTCACCGGCCAGAGCAGCAGGAACTCCGAAAACAGGAAACTAAACTAGGAAGCTGTAAAGAGTAACACCTACACATGGTACTACTAAGCAGCGGAAGAGAACAGTACAACGCCACGACCACCAACCAAGGTCGTGGCACACACACGACTCCCGCAGAACCAACGGAGTCGGGCATAAAGCGGAAGCAGCGCTCGGCACACCTGCCGAGACCACGGAACAACCAAGTGAGAACAACGTCTCACCGCAAGCACGGCCACCTCAGACCTCTACAAGGTCGAGGGCCTACAAGCAAAACCACCCCGGACCCCGGACACACCGCCAGGTCGGGAAGCTACACACGCCGGTGCCATCACGGCTGGCACCCAGAACGAGACCACGGACCGAAGAACACCGAAGCGGGAACCACCAAAGCACGGGTTTGCCCAAGGCCAGACCAACGACGCCCACGGAAACTAGGCACAGCCGGCTATAACCGCCGTGCAAGCTCGGGCAACGAGGAACACTTGGAAACGTCGTGAGGAAAACGCCGTCACAACAACAGCAACCAAGCCACCGCCGCTAGCAGCCAAGAGGGGGACACGCTGTCCACGCCCTCCGCTCACTAGCCTAGCTCCTGCCTCCGCCCTCGCGAAGGGCGAGACAGAGCCGCCACAGAAACACCCAACTCACGCAACACCGCAGCCTGGCCAAGCTGCGGCCTCACGCCTAGCACCACTACGTGGCTCCGGAACCAACGCAGAGAGAGGCAGTAAGACAAAGGACTATCTGGTCTGCGTCAGGAACTCCAAACTCCTCGACGTCTCAGACCCAGACAAGAGAGCTCTACAAACGACTCATCGCCGCTGCCCAAACCTCGTTTTCCCCTCAGCTCAGAGTCTGCTCACGTGGGCTGCCAACTCGAGCACACTCATAGCCCGGAGTACTCCCTCAACAGGCTCCCGAGGATGGGGGTCCCAGGAAATGGAGACAACCTCTAAATGGGACAAGCCCTCAAGTGCAGAGCACCGGGCGAAAAGAGAACAGGCGGGCAATCACCACAAAAACGGCACAACTGACTTGTAACCAAGACAAGCCCAGCAGGCACGGGCACACATGGCACCCCTTCAGGAAACCCCGGAGGGGCCGTCGACCAACGCCGGCACACACGGCATGGCATGAGAAGTTGGAACCCGCGAAGCACAAAATCCAAAGACCCTGATCGCGACCAAAAGGTGTCGCCTTCAGAACAGGAAGGCGACAGCCAGCCTGTCGCTACCAGGTCACGACGACCAGGGGGCCGCCTTCTGACCTGAATGCGACATATCGACCTGTCGCGTTCAGCGTCAGAAGCCGGACCTCAAGCGGGGCCATTGGCCCGCAGCCAAACGACACGGAGGCGAGAAGGCGACCAGGGCATCGTCGCTACCCCAAAGGTAGAACGCGACGACTGCCCTGTCGCAACCCCGAAGGCGACAGCCAGGTGCCGCCTTTAGAACAAAACCCGAACTGAAGGGCAAAGGGGACGCGACGGCCAACCTGTCGCTACCCGAAGGCGACAGGTTGCTCGTCGCCTCCAGATGGTATCGCGACAGCCACCCTGTCGCGATCACAGGCTGAGCCCCAACGGAGCATGGGGGCCAACCATGGTCACCCCAAGCTACCACACAAGCACACACGGGGAGGGAAGCATGGGGAAAGCTGTAAATCTAACTACAAAACCCCGAGGGCTCCCGATCCACCCGGATGGGAGAGGGCACAAGAAATACCTACCTTAGAACGGAGAAACCACCCCACGAAGGGCCCTCGCGTTGGTTGGCCGCCTCCTCCTCGCTCCACGCACGCGCCGCCGCTCCGCACGAGCTCCCGGCCGCTCCACAGCGCCGGATCGCCGGAGGGAGCCCTCTACCACCTGAGAAGGGGAAAAGGAGAGAAGAAAAGGGGAAGAAAGGAGGGGCCAACGGCCTTAAGCCCTCGGAACCTGAGAACGCGACAAGATCCTTGTCGCGTTCCCAACAGGAAAGCGACACCCCCACACGTCGCCTTCTCAAAAGTTTTGACAAGACCTCTGACAGGCCGACAGGCGCCAGACCACGTGTCGCGCGCGCAGGCGCCTCAGGTGAACGCGACACCTGGCACGTCGCCTTCACACCTGCGATGCGGACACGTGGCACACAGCCACAGCGACAACTGGAACGTGACACAGGGGCCGTCGCCTTCCCACCACGAAGGCGACAAGGAACATGTCGCGTTCAGAACGCGACCCCCGCCCGACTGGATCCCAAGATCAACGCCAAGGCACACAGAACCCGAGGATTACACCAAGATGCGACGAGAAAGCGACGGACCTGGACGTCGCGACACAGATGACTATGCGGTGGACACCCACCCGCGACACCACGCGTCACCCAGCCTGGACGCGTCAGTGGCCAGTCATCCCACGACACCGGACGGAAGCCGGACACGGGTGTTACAAGGTAAGTGGACAGGCAAAAGGCATCGATCTCCGGGTTGGTAGAATGTTTTGTGGATAAGACGAAGCATCAGAAGCGGGAGATTAATGGGTTCACAACTGAGGAAGTAGGTGAAGAGAGAGTTGTGAACATCGGTGACCAACTCCCGACTGCCATGTTTAGGTGCAATCATGGTAGTGAATATGTGGTGGATCATCCTGATCAATGGAGGAAAATGAGTTTGCATTGAGTTTAGAGATTTTCTTGGTGCCATCATAATCCTCAAGTGTGAGGAGTGGGTAGTAGACAGAGGCATCAGGTTTGTGGCTTAGAATATCAACTCCAGAATTGGGGATTTGAAGGGCTGTGCAAAGAAGATTTTCAGTGAGTTGAAAAGTGGTGCCCTTGACGGTGGTAAAGAAACGATCATCTGAAGTGTAGCCAAGGTGATTGTAGAAGTCACGAACGGCAGAAGGAGAATACCGCATGTGACGGTAGAGAAACGGAGTCCAGCCCTGACTGTCGAATAGGGGTTGGAGATTAGGAAACATGACGGCCAAGGACTCAAACTCTACATACCGAGGCTGGACAAACTTGGTATGCGTCCCCTTTGAGTGGGTGAGGTGAAGACGGGGAGGCACCACAAGCTCGGGAAGACGATCGTCCCGATGCTTTGTCCTACGCTCAGCCTCAACCCCGTCGGCCCGAGAAGAGGAGGGACGGCGGCGAGAAGCCAATTTCTTGGACGGCCTGGAAGACATGAGGAAGGCTAGAAGAGAAGAAGGATGAGCGTGAGAAGAGACGTGGGTGAGGGGTCGGATGTGAGGAAGGAAGACCGGAGGAACGTAGGGTTTTCCCGTCCAAAACAGGGGATGTGGATTTGGAGGGGAGGTGAGAGGGGTTTTGGTGGTAGGAGGAGAGGGATCCTATGGATGCCTTTTTATAGAGGAGGGGGGAATTTAAAAGGCAAGCCCCACCAAAAAGCCCCAAACGGCGTGCCCGTTGGACTTCCAAACTGGGTCTTCCGCCGGCTGTCGACAGATAATAGGGGATCTGTCGACAGATCTTGCAGAGTTTCTGCCAGTGATGTGAGATGTGGATTTTGAAGAAAGAAATGTGAGCATTGGTTACATGAGTCATATTTGTAAGGTGTAACATGGGTAAACACATATTGTAACCTATCATTGTCATGGACATTAAGGCTCTCCCACTTACCTAAATGGTTTAAACATAATACCCAAGGGACTTAAAGTTAAAGCATTAAGAGAACATTTTCCATTCGTTGAGAAAGGACACCATTACTCTTGGTTGATTAATGACATTGTAGACCAACACTATCCCAAGTTTATGATGATCAAATGATGATTGAAATAAATGTCTAAACTTCTGGATAGCCATAGACAGTACATGACCTTTAGATTTGAGACACTATGGAGGCTTCACACTATTTCAATTTTTTTTTTTTTGCTTTCAAGACAAGAATTCAATGGGAAAAGTGATATTCAAGATAACTTCACACCTTTTGACATGAGGATAGACATGACAAGTGCCCGTACCCCCAGTTACTCAGTCGAAGTTTCCATTATACCGTTGTATAGAGATAATGAGTTTGGTTTTTGACGCGAGGGCAGACATTTGTGATGCCCGTCTCCCCGGTTACTCAGCAAGACCCATCATAGCTCTACCTTTATCCCAATTTTTTTTTTTAAATGACGTTGTATACTTTTCTGAAAGGTAGCTTTTCTCCATTTTAGCTAAACTTAAGATCAAGGAGACGTATATGATGATCCTTCAGTTCAAAACATAAAGTTCAATAACCATAAGATTTTTCAGTTGTATTGAGAATGGTGTGAGCCTACAAGGAAATTATTCAACGGAGTTTAAGTGTTAATCCTCGAAGATAGTTCAATGTTTTCAAAATGATGTAACATAAACCCAAGCATGAGTAGTATGTCCAAATCATGGTGGTTTAGGGGATAACATCAATATCATGTATATATGAGGAAGTTAAACATGTATATCCACCCAATAAACACCTTAGTGAAAGTTCATGAACCTGCTGAACAAGTAGTATGTGAAATAGGCATGAAGTACTTGAAGAATTGGTGTCTGTCGACAGCTAGAGAAGTGCCTGTCGACAGATCACATAGACAGAAGAAAGGCTAGTTCGGGCAGAGCAGAACCTGTGAGATCTGTCAACAGATAAGTGGTCGTCTGTCGACAGATTGCACAGACAGAAGAAATAGAGTTCTGTGAGGCCTGATCTGTCGACAGATGTAGTGGGAGCTGTCGACAGATGCCTGTGCAAAGCTGGTTTAAGATTAGAATGAAGAGTGAGATGATCATGACAAGTGAGGGAATTGAAAATACACATTGAATGAGTGATTCTCCTTTTCATGAAGGACATCTAACCTAGACTTCTCCCCCATAGTGTGTGCTCATGTGAAAACAAGCAATTGAGTATTGAAGACACACTATTACAACTGGACCAATCATGTGAGCACATCAAGCTTTCAGGAAGACAATTGTTAAGATTGTCAATGTTTCACTGAAGAGGAGAATGGGCAAATTGTAAGAAAACTCATCCCTATATGAGTACATACCCCTTACATGCATGTCAACTATGGATACGTGGCGGAGGATCTTTCCTCTACGCATAGTGGAAGTTTCCAAACAAGCTTTACTTGTTCTTCCACAAACACTATTTATATACCTCACAGTTGGTGCACACAAGAGACATATGCTCAGTATATGGATAAGTTTTACTGCAATTTGCACAAGCCCAATTCTCTTCTCAAAGTGGTGAATCTATCTTCAGCTAGAGGTTGGTAAAGATGTCAGCCAATTGTTTTTCTGTGGGTATGAAACTGATTTCTAAGTTTTTGTTGGCTACCTCATCTCTCAAGAAGTGGTGACGGATTTCTATGTGTTTTGTCCTAGAGTGTTGAATGGGATTCTTTGATAAGTTGATTGCACTGGTGTTGTCACATAGGATAGGTGTGCATCCAATATCAATGTTATAGTCACACAACTGACTTTTTATCCACAACACTTGTGCCGCACAACTCCCTGCAGCAACATATTCTGCCTCTGCAGTGGATAGTGCAACCGAATGTTGCTTCTTGGATGCCCACGAAACCATGCAACTGCCAAGGATTTGGCAATAGCCACTAGTGCTTTTCCTGTCAATTTTACATCCAGCATAGTCAGCATCAGAATATGAAACCAAGTCAAAGCTACTACCTGCTGGATACCAAAGACCCAAATCAAACGTACCTGATACCTGAGATATCTAAAATTCTCTTAACGGCAATTAAGTGGCTTTCCTTTGGACTAGATTGGTATCTAGCACAAAGACAAACGCTGAACTGGATGTCTGGTCTACTTGCAGTAAGATAAAGGAGTGAGCCAATCATACCTCGAAATTGTTTGGCATCTACTGATTTACCTTTCGCATCACTTTCTAGCTTAATGCTTGTGCTCATGGGTGTTGAGGCATGTTTAGCTTCTTCAAACTGAAACTTTTTCAGTAGCTCTTTGACATATTTTTCTTGGTTGATGAAGAATCCGTCTTCCAATTGTTTGACCTGCAAACCAAGAAAAAATTGAAGCTCCCCCATAGACTCATCTCAAATTCACTGTGCATATGTTTGGAGAATTCTTCACACAGTGAAGGATAGTAGAACCAAAGATAATGTCGTCCACATAGACTTGAACAACAATTATATGATTGCGGACTTTCTTTGTAAAGAGAGTTTGGTCTACCTTACCTCTTGAGTAGTTTTTGCTTACCAGAAATGTGCTCAGCCTGTCGTACCAAGCTCGGGGTGCCTGTTTCAAACCATAAAGAGCTTTGTGCAATTTAAATACATGGTGTGGTTTATCATGATCCTCAAAGCCAGGTGGTTGAGAAACGTAGACTTCCTCTTTTATGTAGCCATTTAAGAAAGCAGTTTTGACATCCATTTGATACAATTTAAATTTGTTTGAGCATGCATATGCTAACAAGATTCTAACTGCTTCTAGCCTAGCTACTGGTGCAAAAGATTCTTCAAAGTCTACACCAAATTCCTGATTATATCCTTTTGCAACCAGTCTAGCCTTGTTTCTCACCACTTTACCCTCTTCATTGAGTTTGTTTCTAAAGACCCACCTTGTACCTATGACAGACATTTCAGGGGTTTTAGGAACTAAACTCCATACATTATTTCTTTGGAATTGCCCAAGCTCCTCATGCATAGCATCAATCCATGAATCTTCTTTTAAGGCTTCTTCAACATTCTTGGGTTCCACTTGAGAGACAAAAGCTAAATGGTCCTGTTCAACTATTTGATTAACCTTAGATCTAGTTTGAACCGACTCATTTAAATTTCCTATCACATTCTCAAGAGGATGATCTTTTGAATACCTCACATTCATGACTGTTGAAGGGCCTGGATTATCTTGCATTTGGAGTTTTTCTGGAGAGGAAGTGCTTGAGGTAGTTCAAGTTGATGTTCTTCCTCTTGTGGATCTTTGTCAGGTACATCTTCTGAATTGTTGTACGGGAGAATATCTTCTTCATCATTATACCTGCGAAGATATCCACTTTTAGTCTTGACAGTTGTTATAGAGATTGCATTTGATTTTCTCTGTAGTTCTCCAAGTGTTGTATCTTCAGTTTCATCTTCAAACCTGTAAAGTTTAGAATTGTTAGACTTGGTTTGAGATTCATCAAATACAACATGTGGAGTTTCTTCCACTTTTCTTGTTTTAAGATTGAACACCCTATAGGCTCTAGAGTGTTCTGAGTATCCAAGAAAAATACCTTGATCGCTTTTGGCTTCAAACTTGTCCAAATCATTTTTATCATTGTTATGTATGAACACTTTTGAGCCAAAAACTCTGAAATACCCAATAGTGGGTTTCTTACCTTTCAGTAGTTCGTAGGAGGTTTTCTTGAATACCGGTCTTACCATGGCTCTATTAAGAATGTAGCAAGACGTGTTTACCGCTTCTGCGCCAAAAGGTTCTTGCTAGTTGATTCTCGACCAGAAGCGTGCGAGCCATCTCCACCAATGTTCTGTTCTTTCTCTCCACCACTCCATTTTGTTCCGGAGTTCTTGGAGAGGAGAACAAGTGCTCTATCCCATGGAGCCTGCAGAATTCAGTAAAGGAGTTGTTATCAAATTCTCCCCCGTGATCAGTGCGGATGGAGCATATTTTGTTGACATTTCCATGCTCAATCTTATTAAAAAAATCTTCAAAAACTTGCAGTGCTTCATTCTTGTGAGCAAGAAATTTCACCCATGTGAACCTAGAAAAATCGTCTACAATAACAAAACCAAATCGTTTGCCATTGAGACTCAACGTTCTTGTAGGTCCAAATAGGTCCATGTGCAACAGTTCATAAGCTTTAGTAGTACTCACCGGTGCTTTTGATTTGAAGGATTTCCGGTTTGTTTTCCCTGTGCACATGCATCACAGAAATTGTCATTCTTGTTAAAGGAAATGTCAGGAAGACCACTCACCAATTAAGCCTCATGATCTTGTGCAATACATTATAGCTAGCGTGACCGAGCCTACGATGCCACAATGTAAGCTCATCCTGTTTGTTTGCTACAAGACATAGATCATTATTTTCTGGATCATCTAAGTCAATCATGTAGATGTTGTTTGTTCTTTTTCCAGAAAATTTCAGACTTCCTGTTTCCTTATCAAGAATTTGACATGAATTGGATTCAAAGACAATTTTATGACCCTTATCACACAATTGACTTATGCTTAGCAAGTTGTGATGAAGGCCATCAACAAGTAAGACATTGTCTATCGAGTTAGAGGCAAACTTACCAACCTTACCTGAGCCGATGATCTGTCCTTTGTTGTTACCTCCAAAAATTACTTGACCTCCGTCTTTTTCCACGAGCAAACTGAATTTTTCTTTATCGCCGTCATGTGCCTCGAGCAGCCACTATCCAGGTACCATTTGTTTTGATTGTGGGCTGCTAGGCATTCCTGCACATGTGGATCAGACAAGAGGTTTTGGTACCCAAATTACTTTGGGTGCCGTTGTATCATTCATGCCAAACAGTAAATGCTTAGGTATCCAAATCTGTTTGAGTTTCAAGTTATTTGGATTGTTCCAGCATTGTTTTTCATTATGCCCGACCTTTTTGCAGACTTTGCATGATGAAGGTTTGTGAACAACAGTGGGCATGATATTCTTAGGAGCATGCATTGGCATCTTGCCCTTTTGTTGTCTTGTCAATTTGGGCTTGGGAGCATGCTTTTTGTTCTGTCTTGGGCTTGTTACAAATTCTTTAGATTGTCCAGGAACAAACTTGATCAACTTAGGTTCTTGTTTCTTACCCTTTGAAGGGGTTTGTTTACTTGAACTTGGGCTGGAATCAATGAAATCTGTTAGCAGATTTTTGCCAATTACCTTTGGTTTGCATTTTGAAACCCAATCCCATGTCTTGCAACAAACACTTTTGAACCTAGAATTGCATCAAGATTCTGTTTACTTTTGACAAAGCCAGACAGATCTTTTGACTTATCTTTTATTTCCTTTTCAGCTTGATCCAATCTTTCCTTTAGATTAGCATGCTCATTTTTAAGAACTTCAAGAGAGTTCATTAGATCATCTCTTTCCTTTTGAACTTCTTGAAACTTAAGTTTCATGCTATCCAATTCATCACTGTGTGTTTGTTCATCACTCTTCATCATTTCAATTACCTTATTCAAGGATTCAATTTCTTCATCATTGTTTGACCTATGAACAAGGGAATGACTTTCTTCTTGAGTGACTTATTTTCAGACTTGAATTCACAGAATTTTTCAAATAGAACAGTATAAGCTTCTTCCCACTCAGTAATAAATATGTTTCAAAGGAAGAATTTACCTCGTTGGAGTCATCACTCCTTGCCATGAGACACTGAATCTCATCATCTCCTGAGGTAGCTTGACTGTCCTCGTCTTCATCTTCATCACTCCAAGTGGCCACCATTGCCTTGGCCTTCTTGAAGGTGAACCTGTCCTTCTTCAGCTTCTTTTTGAGCTCGGGGCACTCTCCTCTCATGTGCCCTTGCTTCTTGCACTCATAACAAACAATCTCAGACTTTTTGGTAGAATCAAATTTATTGCAAAGTCTTTCTTTTGGAAAGGTTTAGAGTTACCTGTACCTCTCCTCTTGTTTTTTCAGGAATTTTTGAATTGTCTAGTGAGCATAGCCATTTCTTCATTCTCACTCTCACTAGACGATTCAGACTCATTATTTTCCTGACTTATCTCCTTTTTGGAAGCTGAAGAACTCTTCCTGGAAGCCTTCAAGGCAAGTGACTTCCTAGGATTTTCTTCAGTTTCCTTTCTTTTGACATTCAGTTCATAAGTCATCAAAGAGCCAATCAGTTCATCTACTTTCATTTTTGAGAGGTCTTTGGAATCCAATGACTGTGGCTTTGGTGTTCCATGAGGATGGAAGAGACCGAAGTATCTTCCTCACCAAGTCACTCTCTGAGTATTCCTTTTTAAGACCTTTCAATCCATTTATAATTATCATGAATCTAGCAAACATGTCAGAGATGGTTTCATTATTATTCATTTTGAACATTTCATATTCTGAAACCAACATGCTTACCTTTGATTCTCTTACCTCAGACGTACCTTCATAGATCAGCTCAAGCTTGTCCACATCTCCTTTGCTGAGGTGCATGTGGAGACTCTCGAGTATTCCTTCGGATGGACCGCGCACTGCATCATGTTGAGGCGCTCCAATTGAGTGTCCCCTTGGTGATCTGGTCCTTAGTCCAGGTATCCTCGTCCTGAGGCAATTCATATGCTCCTTTTCTGACTATTTTCCAAAGTTTGAAATTTTGTGCTCGTAGAAAACCCTGCATTCGATTTTTCCAATACGGATAGTCAGTGCCATCAAAGAAGGGTGGCCTGGTCACTGAGTGTCCCTCGGCCATATACCCCTTGTTAGATTCCATTTGACCGTGAATCTCCTGATCGTTAGATCAACCAGATAAAACAGTAAATCGGAGAAACTGGCTCTGATACCAATTGAAAGGTTTGCGGAATCCCAATATGGTAATCTAGAAGGGGGGGTTGAATAGATTACTACCAATTAAAAGTATGAAACAACCCTTTTAATTTCACACAAAGTCTTTTGAATTTTCTGTAGAAACAACGTGAGACTTAGATGTGTTGACGATGTGTAGATGAGTTAGCAATCTATCTAGTGTGTGAATGCAACGTGCCTATCAAGCATCTAACGTGAAAATCGTTCAAACCACAAGACACAAGATTTACGTGGTTCGGAGTACACAAATCGTGTATCCTACGTCCACGGCACACACACACACAGAGAAAACTGCTTATCAGCGAGTTCGGTGACTACAACTCACACACACGTGTTTTCTGATGTGCACCCACGATCAGAACAACACCACACGTGATCTCAAGCACAAGGATCACTTGAATCACCACAACACACACACGATGGTAGAAATATGAAAACAGGGAGAGTTCTGAGTGAGAGAATAAATCCTGGTGAAGAACTCTTCTGAGAACTCCTGGAGGAAGTCCAATCTTCAACTTGAATGCTTTGAGTCAATGGAGAAGGTTGAATCCTCGACGTTCTTCTTTCAGGAACTGCTGGATAGACAGATCTTTAGGGCTCTGTGCAGCAGTTTGAAGCAGGGCAGCAGCAACTCTTGTGAAACTTGGAGTAGCTCTAGGGTTTTTGGTTGTGGCTGCTTCTCTGCGAAATTTCCTTCTAAGAGGTGTTTAAATATAGGAGTTCTCACATGGAGAAACGTGAGAGTTGGAAAAATCTCCTAGGATAACTTAGAAACTTTTCGTAATATGAATTGTACTCTGTCTGTCGACAGGTCTTGGCCATCTGTCGACAGGCGACAGTAAGACAGAAGTATGGATCTTCAGCTCTGTGAGATCTGTCGACAGTCGAAGACCATCTGTCAACATATATGCTCTTTTGTCCAAGCGATAGAAGTCTGGATATCTGGACTGTGAGATCTGTCGACAGTCGACTTCCCATCTGTCGACAGATGAAGACTTCCTGAGCAATGTGACTTCGGGATGATCTTTCCTGTGCAATCTGTCGACAAGTGCTTTTGTGTCTGTCGACAGGTGACCTTATTTCTTGCTTTTTGTGATCTTTCTCACTTGTTTGGTGAGAGCTTGACTTTGGGCATTTGTACCTACATGATAAAACATGTAAAGTTAAGTATTTTGAATACACCAATGATCAAGTATTGCATTGGGTTCTTTGTCATGTGTCAAGTGTATCAAACCTCAATTGAAGTTATTCATCATCAAAAAACATGTTGTTATAAATGTTAGAATGAAAACCCAAAAAGCAAGTCATTGTGAGTTCTAAAGAAATCGTTACGGTAACTTATGAAATCGTTACAACAAGCAAGTCGTTGTGAGTTCTAAAGAAATCGTTATGATAACTTATAAAATCGTTGCTGCGAGCAAGTCGTTACGAGTTCTAAAGAAATCGTTACGGTAACTTATGAAATCGTTACAACAAGCAAGTCGTTGCGAGTTCTAAAGAAATCGTTGCGATAACTTATAGAGTCGTTATGACAGGCAAGTCGTTGCGCTTTCTAAAGAAATCGTTGCGATAACTTATAGAGTCGTTATGACATCGACTTGATTGAATCAACATGACTTTTCGGTCTTATAAGGAAATCGTTATGAATTTCAATAGAAATCGATATGGACTTAGAGAAATATCATGTTGAAAAGATTAAAGCTTCAAGAAGTAATGCATACATTTATTGGCTTGATTGACCTTGGTATTTTTCCTGTACTTAAGAGTTATGAAATATTCATTAGATATTATTATAAAAACTGGTTTAGTTTTGTTAATCACCAAAATACATATGTAATTAATTAAAGTTACATGGGGACAGACTGATCATCAATCTCCCCCTTTTTGGTGATGACAAAACTGAACAATAAGCATGGATGAAAAATATCTGAAATCAGTCTGAAGATAAGACATGCTAATTTTCTTCCTTAAAAATTATTGGAATGTATTTCAGTCATGCTAAGTTTTCTCCCCCTTTTTGTCATTTATAAAAAAGACAATCTGAGACAAAGAAAGAAGAGGAAAGATAGAAACAGATAACCAAGGGAATTTTCATTAACTTTGAGGAGGTATAGGTAAATAGAAGGCAGGAGACAAAAGAGAGGCAAAATGGGAAATGGTTTCCCATGCCTGTGCTTCCTGCTCTTCAAAATGAGTTTTAAAAACTCCAAAAGACAAAGAGTAGGATGGTCTCATGGAGGAAGCCATCCTTTTGAGATGAAGATCTAGGTGCTGATAGAGAAGATCAGCATATGCATCCTTGTCCATGCTCATCTTGAGGAAACGAAGTGTCCCAAAGCTGGCACAGGTGAGGAATTGGTCCATGGTCACAGGATAATGATTGTGACTATCTCTGAGAGCTTTATGCAGGGATACATATACTTTGTATCTTTCCTCCCAGACTTTGAAAGGGTCATTAACAAGATGAATGGAATTCATATCCAAGAAGGTAGCTGGAGAAATGGCTGGTTTGCCTTCCCTGGCCTGAGCTTCATTGAGTGCAAACAGTTGCTGAGCTGACAGAGGATAGAACTTGGACCATTATGAGGATGTCAGCCTTTCACATTCAGACAGAATGGGTGCTAGAACTTCAGCACTTACATGCCCCTGGTGATATTCCCTAAATAGGAATCTAGGAAAAGCAACCAGGCAGCCTTTCTGTACTTTAATTCTGCCCATTACTCTGGCAAAACGCTCAAAGATGATGGATCCTACAGAGGATTCCATGACAAGGAAATGGATTTGAGGAAGGGCTATCTCTTCAGGTACTAGGAGGGTAGCAAAATCTACCTGAACATCTGAAGTATGTGAGATGTCTGGAGTGAGAGCTGAAATGGCCCTTTTGAACTGGCTGAGCTGAACTTCAGGAAGTCGATGGACATATCTGTAGTTGTTGAACAACACATAGTGTCTGACCATCTTGATTTCCTTTTGAATGAAGGGTGCCCAAAATTCCCTATGATATATCCTGAACCACTCTGATAAGGTCAGGGAGTGGTCCCTTGGAGGGAATCTAGCAGATTTGGCAAGAATGAATGTCTTGAGGAGATCCTTGTGACCTTTGCCCCACTGCTCTTCAGTTTTGGAGTGGGCAAGTGAAAAGATTTTGAACTTTTCGGATTTTGAAAGAGAAGTGTAGGGTAGAATGATGTTCAAATGATCTGAAGATTTTGAAAAGGAAGGTTAATGATGGTGGCAAGAACAACTTTGGAAAGGTATTCCCTATACAGTGGGTTATGTTTGTTGTCCATAGTGAGAGAGAAACACAAGGGACGATATTTAGGTTCAGAGGAAATGGAGGAAGTGGAAGTAATTTTCCTCTTCTTGGGGGCAGGATTAGAAGAGTCTGCCCTATGGACATGTTCTCCAACCTTCAACACAGACCTGAGGATCCCTTCCTCAAACTCATCCTTTATCTTTTCCATAAAGGGAGAGTTGAGTTGAGCTCTTTCAGGTATGATAGTGATGAAAGATGGTGGAGGAGTAGGATGAAGAAAATAATGTGATGTAGTAGGGAGGTCATCAACTGGTCCAAGGGAGGGACCAGAGGAGGAGGAGGCTCCAGCTGAGGATGCTGGAGGGACCTCAAGTATAGGAGAAGGAGAAGGAGAAGGAATTGTAGTAGAGGAGGCAGGAGATGAGGTGGAATGAGGAGGAAATGGAGTAGGAGAAGAAATTGGTCTGGATTGAGGCTTTTTGAATGTTTGGGGAGCAGGAGGAGCTGTAGGAGCTGAGGGTCGAGTTGGAGGAATAGGTGTGAGAGAGGGAGAAGAGGGAGCTGGGGGCTTGGGTGCCAAGGACTCTTTTGCCTCTTTCTGCACAGACTCACTCTCCAATGGCCCTGATGGCCCTGACCCTTGGTCAGATGGCCCTGAAGGCCCTTCAACCTGATCAGCCGGCCCAGATGGCCCTTCAACAATTACTGCTGCCTCTGCTGGTACTGCTGCTGCTTCTGGCCCTGTTGGCCCTGCTTCTTGAGCTGATGGCCCTGACTCTGGAACCTGGGCTACAGGAGGTGGAGGAGGAGAAACTTGAGCTCCAACAACTTTGAGAATTTCTCCCAGCAAACTTTTCATAGACCCCATTTCCTGGTTAAACCACTTCATGGCATTCCTGATTTGAGCTAACTCTTTGTTGGCTGAAGCTTGGCTCAGAAATATAGAATTTACATCTGACTGGAGAGAACATAATAGCTCACCTTGCACATTCAGCCTTTCAATCACTGGCTTCAAATTTATAACAATTTTCTGTTTGACCTGCCTCTCAAAAGGTGTATCAGCCAAGAGAGGAACTTCAGAGGCAACTTCTTTTCCTTTCTTCTTGCCTTCTTTTGCTGGAGGAGGTTGATCATCATCTGAGCTCGAAGAGCTTGCAGTCTCCCCTTCTCTGTCATACAAGTTTGGAGAATCTCTATGCCTTTCCTCCTGACCATCAACAACTGGAGTTGCTTCTACTTAACCTTCTTTTGATAGCTCCCCCTCAATAGAAGCATCTTCTTCAATTGGTACTTTCTCCCCCTGAATGGGAGCATCCGCCATCACAGAGTCACCCTGAGCAGTTGGGTGCTCTAGCTCTACTGGAACATCTTCCATTGGTACATCAATGTGGCCTGATGCCACAGCCTCTTCAGCAACTCTGCCACTAGTTTTTGGAGCACTAGAGGTGGAAGGAATCGAATCAATAATATCTGAGAGAATAGATGCAACGACAGTTAAGGGTAGTGGGTCCTCAACTGGAATAATATCCTTTGGGAGAATATCCTCAATTCTCCTCTCTGCAAAATTTAGAGCTAATTCTTCTGGAAATTCTGAAGCTGCTTCTGATACTCATTCTTCTTCTACTGCAATTTCAGGCTGAACTTCTGCTATAGAGGGGCCTGAAGATTCTGTTGCCCCAACTTCTGGAACTGAAACTGACTCCACTGGCAATTCTGGAATCATAGCCGCTGAACCCATTTCCTGATGAACAACTGAGGCGACGTTAAAGATGGCTTCGCCTTCAGCGACTGAAGCCTTGGACCAGACACCATTTTCCACAGAGAAGCCACTCTTCTTCAGGTTCCTGGACCTGATTGCTTGGCCCATTTTCTCTACAACTGCTCCAGAAAGATCAACACCGAAGTGTTTGAAGATCTTGGTAAGTAGGTGGGCATAGGCAGGGACACATTTAACTTGCTCTTGGTGTCCCAAATCTGATCTCTGGCAAATTTCATTCTTTCCATCATCACTGCGGCCATATTTATCTCCTTATTTTGAATGGCCCAGTACATCATGTCAGAGTCTGCCTTTGTGCAAGATGAAAATGTTGCACTTCTGGGAACTAAGATTTGACATACAATAAAATGAAGGAGGCGGTTGAAAGCAGTTAGTTGATTTATATCAAGCTTGCCATCCCTTAGCTTGAAGCCCGGCCCTACAATTCCCAAACCTTTAACTTGGGCGTCCACAGTGTGAACCCCACTAAACCGGAAGTCTTCACATCAAACAACATATTCAGCAACTCAGGGTCTATTCTAATCAGGGTTCCCTTTACTGAAGAAACTAGGGACCCATCTTCCTCTGTTCTCAAACAAACGAAGAATGCTTTTACCAGATCCGGATAACTAACCTCGGAAAAGGTGGTAACTTCCGTCCACTGCATCTGATTGATCAATTCTACCACACTGCTCATTCCATTTTTCCTCAGATTAGCAACATTGACTTCTTTATTGCCACAGAGCTTCGTCTTCACAAAGGTAAACCTCTCCTGCTGCTCAGGAGTGAGAAACTCGGCGCTGTAGCTACCCAAACTGCCGGCGATGACTGGTGCGGCCATGGATTCAGGTGGGAAAGTCTCTGGAGGGTTGAAATGGAAGGAGAAGAGAAGGAATCCTCAAGAAATTTTGCGGGAAGGAGGAGGAAGGTTCAAATTTGCAGAGGGTTGAGGTATGAGTTGTTAGGGCATAGGCTCATACGACAGAATGAAAGGGGGAAAAGGTAGACGATGAGATACGAATTGTTATCTCATTCAATTTTTAGGAATAAATTAATGCGATGTGGAAAGTGAGGCGCCAAAAGGCGGTAGAAGAAGAAAAGAGTTTGACTATTCAAACTGACTTCAATGAGAGAGCGATTACAAAGGATAATTTGAATTTCTTTTGCTTAAAGCCATGGAGGGAAAAACTGCTTAATTCTGAAATTTAATGTGCCGGTTTTAAATAGAACCTTTTTCACAAATTGCACATGCCTAATTCCCTTCTAAGAGATGTGAATCTCTCCTCGGGTAAGGCTTTTGTGAAAATGTCTGCTAACTGACCATTTGTATCAATAAAAGATATTTCAATATTACCATTTGCTACATGATCACGAATAAAATGATATCTAACCTCAATATGCTTGGTCCTTGAATGTTGAACTGGATTCTTGGTGAGATTAATGGCACTGGTGTTGTCACACAACAGTGGGATGGATTTGATGTTTAATCTGAAATCTTCAAGTTGTTGCTTTATCCATAAGAGTTGTGTACAACAACTTCCAGCAACTACGTATTCAGCTTCAGCTGTAGATAGTGCCACTGAATTTTATTTCTTTGAAGACCAAGATATCAAACATCCAGCAAGAAATTGACAACAACCACTGGTGCTTTTTCTATCTAATTTGCATCCAGCATAGTCAGCATCAGAATAACCTACTAAGTTAATTTCACAACATTTTGGATACCACAGACCTAAGTCATGAGTTCTTGCTAAATATCTAAATATTCTTTTCACAAAAATTAAATGTGATTCTCTAGGATCGGCTTGATACCTAGCACACATGCATACACTAAATAGAATATCGCGTCTACTAGCTGTTACGTAAAGTAATGATCCAATCATACCTTTGTAGATCTTTTGATCTACTTTCTTACCATCTTTATCACTGTCCATCCTTGTTGATGTACTCATTGGTGTTGACAGTGGCTTGGTATTATCGTATCCAAATTTCTTCAAGAGTTCTTTTGTGTACTTTGCTTGACAGATGTGAGTTCCTTCCTTTCCTTGTTTGATTTGTAGTCTAAGGAAATAATTAAGTTCTCCCATCATGCTTATTTCAAATTCTCCCTGCATCAACCTTTCAAAATACTTGCAAAGGGATTCATCAGTAGAACCAAAAATAATATCATCTACATAAATTTGGACCAGTAGTATGTGTTCGACCTTTGACTTTATGAAAAGAGTACTATCTACTTGACCTCTACTAAAACCATGGTTTAAAAGAAAAGAACTAAGCCTTTCATACCAGGCTCTAGGTGCTTGCTTTAAACCATATAATGCTTTATGTAATTTGAAAACGTGATCCGGAAAATCAGTATCATCAAAACCTGGAGGTTGTTCTACATAGACTTCCTCCTTAATAAAACCATTCAAAAATGCAGACTTAACATCCATTTGAAATAATTTCAAATCTAATGCGGATGCATATGCAAGCAAAATTCTAATAGCCTCAAGTCTAGCTACAGGTGCATAAGTTTCATCGAAATCTATGCCTTCCTCTTGTGAATAGCCTTGAGCTACCAATCTGGCCTTGTTTCTTAGGATCACACCAGTTTCATCCAGTTTATTTCTGAACACCCATTTGGTGCCAATGACTGGATGGTCTGATGGTCTAGGAACAAGTGACCATACTTGGTTTCTCTTGAATTGATTTAATTCATCTTGCATGGGTAATATCCAAGATTCATCACAAAGAGCTTCATTGACTGTCATCGGCCTTATTTGAGAAACAAATGCTAGGTAATCACAGGGAATACATTACCTCTTGTTCTTACCCCTACAGATGGATCACCAATAATATTTTCGAGTGGGTGATCTTTCTTGTCTCCATTCCTTTGGAAGATTTTCATGAGTAATTTCTTCTTGTTGCAAGTCTTCCAGAGGTGGATCATCCTTGTCCTCAATTGATGTATTCTTTAGTTTCTTGGACAGCTTATCTGCATCATCATTATCACTATCTTCTTCCTTTCTCAAGGAAGGGTTAGTTTCATCAAAAATAATATGTACAGACTGTTCAATTAATAAAGTGCGTTTATTAAATACTCTATAGCCTTTGGGTTTAGAGGTGTACCCCATGAAGATGCCTTCATCTGATTTGGCATCCAGCTTACCAATGTCCCTTTTTCCATTGTTGTGGATGAAACAAGGACATCCAAAAGTCCTGAAGTGGCTGATCTTTAGCTTCTTCCCTTTGAACAGTTCATATGCAGTCTTCTTTAGGATTGGTCTGATAATTACTCGGTTGATAATGTAGCTTGCTGTGTTGACTGCTTCAGCCCAGAAGTATCTTGGCAGATCTTATTCTGAGAGCATAGTTCTTGCCATATCCAATAGGGTTCTATTCTTTCTCTCAGCGATACCGTTTTGCTGTGGTGTTCTTGGTGCTGAGAAATTATGCTCAATTCCCTGATCATCACAGAATCTAGCAAACTTTTCATTCTGAAATTCACCACCATGATTTGATCGGATAGACACAATGCTGAACTTCTGATCTTTCTGGACTTTCTTGCTAAAACTGACAAAATTTTCGAAAGTGTCATCTTTATGCTCTAGGAATGATACCCATGTGAATGTTGAGTAGTCATCGACTATGAAAAATCCAAAGTTCTTTCCTCCAAGACTGGTAGTCCTCATTGGCCCAAATAGATCCATATGAAGGAGGTCTAAGGGTTTTGAGGTGGTCACCACCGTCTTTGACTTGAAGGAGCTCTTGGTGTGCTTTCCCTTAGCACAAGGTCTACAGACACCATCCATTTTTGCACTGACCTTAGGTAGACCTTCCACAAGATTCTTCTTCAGCAATTTTCTCATGCCATCTATACTGCAATGACCTAGTCGTCTGTGCCATAATTCAGTAGATTTATCCTTATTTGCTGACAGACAGACGTCTTGTTCCTTGAGTTCCTCTAGATAAAGCACATACAAATTCTTTTCTCTATTAGCTTCAAAGATAACTGCTCCATCCTTCAGTATGCTGCACTTTGACTCTTGAAACTTGATCTGATGGCCTCTGTCACACAGCTGGCTGATGCTAATAAGGTTGTGCTTCAATCCCTTGACTAATAACACATCTTCTATGACTGTTTTTCTTTGTTATTCACAGAGCCACTGCCTATTACTGTTCCTTCCCATTATCTCCATAAGTGACTGTTCCTTCTTCAGCTTGGAGATGAGAGAATAACTTTTGGTTTCCTAACATGTGCCTTGAGCACCCACTATCCAAATACCATTTGGATGCTCGAGGGATAACCTGAAATAAAAACATCAAGTTTTAGGTACCCAAATTCTTTTGGGTCCTGATGGGTTAGTGTCATTTATTTTACTTTTTATTATCCATTTCTTATGTCTTGTTGGGCATGTCATTATGATATGTCCTAACTTGTTGCAGTGACTACAGCAGGATAATTTGGTTACTTTTTCTATATATTTGAAATCAGCTTTGTATGCTATATCTTGTTCAGGTACAAATTTTGGTGTTGGATATGTTTTAGGATAAACTATGGTTTCCTCATTATCTGGGGGTGTATATCCTAATCCATTTTTCTTCTTACCTGATCTTCTAGCACCTTTTAATATGAGGGAGTTTTTACCATTGGTGAATTTTTCTAATGTGCTAGATAACTGTATATTTTCTTCTGTTAGTGTTTTGATTTCAGTTCTTAGTTCATCTACATTTTCCTGTTTTTCAAGTTAATTATTTGTTCATTCTTAGCTTTTAGGTCTTCACATAACAGTTCATTTCTTCTTTTAAGTTCAGTTATTTGACTTTCTAATTGATCATTTTCTGATTTTAGATCTGAGTTTGTGTTTTCTATACAGACTATGTTTTTCTTGCTTACTTTTAATAGTTTGGTTACTTCTTTATATTTTTCATATAGTTCGTTGAAGGCCTCTTCTAAACTATCGGAATCTAAACCATTGCATGAGTCAAAAGAAGAGTCAGAGGTTACCTTTTCTTCAGTATTAGCCATGAAGGCCAAGTTGGCTTCTTCTTCATCGCTGCAGGAGCTTGACTCACTGTCTGAGTCGCTACTGTTTTCCCATGTTGCTGCCATCGCCTTCTTTTTGTACTTTCTGAACTTCTTGGAGCTGTCTTTCTTCCTGAACTCCGGCTTCTTAAATTTTGGACACTCAGCTTTAATGTGTCAAGGCTTCTTACACTCATAGCAGATGGGTTCTGCTTTCTTCATCTCTTTTCCATCTGGCTTCTTGAAGTCCTTATTCCTTTTGAAGTGCCTTCTACTTGATTGGAACTTCTTCTTCTTAGCCAAAATTCGCTGCAATTTTTTAGATAGCATTGCTTCCTCATTCTCGCTGTCTGCATCACTTTCACTCTCAGTTGAACTTGCTTCTAGTGAATCTTCTTCAGCTTTTAAGGCGTTGGAGTGCTTCTTTCTGCTAGATGACTCTCCCATCCTTTCCATGTTGATCTCATGGGCCATGAGGGACCCAATGAGCTTTTCTACTACATTCTCTTCAGGTCATTAGCTTCTTCTATTGTTGTGACCTTTGGGATCCATGAGGACGGTAAGGATCTAAGTATTTTTCTCACCATGTCTCCAATCTCATAAGTTTTCCCCAGACCAGCTAGTCCATTTGTGATGTCAGTGAACCAGCTGAACATTTGAGTTATGGATTCACCTGATTGCATATGAAATCTCTCATACTGAGTGACAAGAATGTCGATTCTTGTTTCCTTTACCTTGTCTGTGCCTTCATAAGTGATCCTGAGCTTTTCCACATTTCCATTGAGGATTTGCAGGCAGAAACTCTGTTGAACTCCTTCTTACTTAGAGCACAGCATAAGATGCTCTTTGCTTTGCAATTCAAGGAGATCTTCTTTCTGTCATCATCTGTCCATTGAGCTTTTTCATTTGTGACTATCAGATCACCTTCTTCTACTATGGACCAAATTTGATAGTCGTGGCCTTGTAGAAAGTATTCCATTCTGGTCTTCCAGTAAGGATAATCTTCACCATCGAAGAGAGGGGGTCGGTTGACAGACTGACCTTCAATGTTGCCTTGGGCTGCCATGGATCTTTACTCTTCAGATCGTTGGATCCTTTCTTTGTCGAAGAGACTTGCTCTGATACCACTTGTTGCCCAGTTGACGAGCCCAGGGGGGGGGGTGAATGGGTCTTTTAAAATAATCTACAAGATACCTGTAACTAAAAAATATTCACACAAACGTTCTTCGAAGGAGGTTAGTGACTGTTAGTTTAAATATCAAACTCACAAAGAAGACAATCACACAACACAAGAATTATCCTGGTTCGGACCTCCTCTCCTTAGGAGTCCTACGTCCAGTGCCTGAGCAACAACTCAGGATTTCACTAACTAGGGTACAGTCGCCCTAAGGATGCAACAACACCCAGCTCAGCTGGTCTTCCTTCACACCCGAAGGGAACAACAACACCCTGGATACCTCACCAGGTCTTCCTTCACAACCGAAGGGAACTACACCCTGGATACCACCAGGTCTTCCTTCACACCCGAAGGGAACAACAACTCAAAGAGAATTGAATGAAATTCAAGCCCCTAGATCAAGCTTTAACAAGCCAAGATCTGAAGCAACTAGCACTGAGAGGAAGAATCTAAACAATGCACACTCTCAGAACTACACGGGCTCTCTTAGAAATTCTATTACAGCACAGAGAGCGAAAGAGCTGAAGGTGATGAGGAAAAAGATTCTTGGCTCTGGACTTCTTGCAGAAGAATTTGAACGTTTGAACACAAGATGCTTGTTCTCTACTTCGTTGATTCTTTTTCTTCTGTCTTTGGGTTTATATCTCCTTATTTGAAATACAGCCGTTGAAGTATCCATTGTCTCTTGGTTTGATAGACGTTAGACTAGTTGACATTTTAGAAACTTCAACTATCTTTTATCCATTTGAGCACGCAAAGAGATAATGTCTTCTGACGTCTATAGGTCCAACGTTGTATGATAGAAAGTTTTCAGGACCCTGCACACATTAAATGCTAGACAGTAGACAACTCAAACTGTCTCTTGTTGTCAGTATACGTTGATGTGAGTATTCCTTAGAGTAGCAATCCCAAATAGCTTGTTTTAAAAGATGTATACAGAGTAAGCACAATAATGGATGATATTGTCTGCATGCATGCAGAGATACGTTCAGAACTCATAAATGCAGGAGTGACAGATAGATATATGCGTGACTTTGACTAGTAAATGCTTCAAGAGATAAGATAAAAAATTAAGTTGATATAAACTGTAAAGTCGTTGTCTATATGACTTATGAAATTGTCATGAATACTAACAAGTCATTATAGAGAGTAAATCGTTATGAGCGAGCAAGTCATTGCGAGTTCTTAAAGAAATCGTTATGGTAACTTATGAAATCGTTACAACAAGCAGGTCGTTGCGACTTCTAAAGAAATCGTTACGGTAACTTATGAAATCGTTACAACAAGCAAGTCGTTGTGAGTTCTAAAGAAATCATTACGGTAACTTATGAAATCGTTACAACAAGCAGGTCATTGCGAGTTCTAAAGAAATCGTTACGGTAACTTATGAAATCGTTACAACAAGCAAGTCGTTGTAAGTTCTAAAGAAATTGTTACGGTAACTTATGAAATCGTTACAACAAGCAAGTCGTTGCGAGTTCTAAAGAAATCGTTATGATAACTTATAGAATCGTTGCGGCGAGCAAGTCGTTACGAGTTCTAAAGAAATCGTTACGGTAACTTATGAAATCGTTACAACAAGCAAGTCGTTGCGAGTTCTAAAGAAATCGTTGCGATAACTTATAGAGTCGTTATGACAGGCAAGTTGTTGCTCTTTCTAAAGAAATCGTTGCGATAACTTATAGAGTCGTTATGACATCGACTTGATTGAATCAACATGACTTTTCGGTCTTATAAGGAAATCGTTATGAATTTCAACAGAAATCGATATGGACTTAGAGAAATATCATGTTGAAAAGATTAAAGCTTCAGAGAAGTAATGCATACCTTATTGCTTGATTGATGACCTTGGTATTTTTCCTGTACTTTAAGACTTATGAAATATTCATTAGATATTATTTATAAAAACTGGTTTAGTTTTATTAATCACCAAAATACATATGTAATAATTAAAATTACATGGGGACAGACTGATCATCACATTAGCTTGGATATGTGCAGATCTCTGACGACATTCATCTTACAACGTTGGACTAAAGAAGGCATAGGATAATACGAAGATTGGCGTGCACAAATGGATAATAAAAGATCGTTGACTAAAGCTTCCAATGACCATTCAGTCTAACGTCCACCAAACCAGAGACAACAGATACTTCAACGAATACATTTCAAATTGGAGATATAAATACGAGACAGAAGCTCTAGAAGAATAACAAGTTGAGAAGATATACAACACACAAAGCACAAGCAATTTAAATATTCTGCAAGAATCCTAGAGCCAAGTATCCCATTCAAAATTGTCTCAAGCTCTTTGCTCTCCATGCTGTATTAGAAATTCCAAGAGAGCCTGTGTAGTTCTGAGAGAGTGCACTGTTAGATCTCTTGCTCTCAGGGCTATTAGCTTCAGATCACTGCTTGCAAAAGCTTGATCAAGGGGCTTGCTTTCCTGCTTAATGTTTATTGGTTGTTTCCCTTCTGTTGTGAAGGAAGACCTGGGGATCCAGAGTGTTGTTTTCCCTTCGTAGTGAAGGAAGACCTGGTGGGGTATCCAGGGTGTTGTAGCTCCTTTCGTGTGAAGGAAGACCAACTGAGCTGGGTGTTGTGGTGTCCATAGGGGGACTGTACCCTAGTTAGTGGAATCCTGAGTTGTTGCTCAGGGACTGGACGTAGGACTCCTAAGGAGAGGAGGTCTGAACCATGATAATTACTTGTGTTGTGTGATTGATCTCTTGTGTGTTTGTTGTTTATACAAACCTTCACTAACCTTCATCGAAGAACATCTTTGTGTGAATGTTTTAAGTACAGGTACTGGCTAAATAATTTTTTAAGACCCATTTAGCCCCCCCCCCCCCCTTGGGCTCGTCAACTGGGCAACAAACTGTTTGACAACTCCTTTGTCAAAAATGAGCAAAAGCTCTGGGAACTCCTCCAACCTTTCTTAGCAAAAATCCCTGGTTCTCTGTATTTACCCCGTTCAGCTAGAGTCTGAACTTTGTTTGCCTTAAAACTTTGTATTTCTGAACTATTTATAGATGCAATTTCTTCCTACTTTGTGTTTTTCTGAGTTTTATCCTTTATGTTAATGTCACAAAGGGGGAGAAAAGTATAAAAGAAATAATAGTTTGCCTACTTTCTATTTAAAGAAAGATTTTTTTGTCATTAACAAAAAGGGGGAGAATTGTTGAGCAACTACCCCTAAGAAATTTAAAGAATCTTATAAATTTCTATGAATATTATTTTTGCTATGACAAATATTTAAATATATGTTTTATGCAAAATGTATTACAAAATTCTATACAAATAAAAATTCATGAACACTCAAAAGTTTCTAAGGCCACAGACTACTTCTATAGCCTACTGAATCTGACTGATGTCTTTGACTGCAAAAACTGACTCCTTCAGAAACTTAGTCAAAAGTCTTGAAAATCTTCTAAGTCCACAACATTACATAACATTCGACTCATACAGCCGAATGTTTCCTACTCTGTATTCAACTCATACAGCCGAATGTCTTTACTCTGCATTCGATTGATATCTTCCACTCATACAGCCTAATGTCTTTACTCTGCATTCGATTGATAACTTCGACTCATACAGCCGAATGTCTTTACTCTGCATTCGATTGATAACTTCGACTCATACAGCCGAATGTCTTTACTCTGCATTCGATTGATATCTTCGACTCATACAGCCGAATGTCTTTACTCTGCATTCGATTGATAACTTCGACTCATACAGCCGAATGTCTTTACTCTGCATTCGATTGATAACTTCGACTCATACAGCCGAATACCTTAGAACTCACTACATTGCATTCGACTGCTATAATCGAATTACCTTGTTCTTCCCTAAAGTCGAATCACTTGATTTTTTAGAGTCGAATCATTCTTATTTCCTTAGTCGAATCATCTGTTTCTATACATTCGACTACACTGTCAGAGGTACTTGTACTTTACCTTTTCACTGTTTTCTGTATCTTCAAAGATATATATATATATATATATATATATTATATTATCAAGTCTATCATGATTCTGATATATCATGAGTTTAATTTGTTTATAAAAAGCTTGTTATATGAATTTCTTACTGAAGCTTCAAAAATATTATTATTTAATATTTCTCTGACAGGATATGACTTGTCATTCTTAAAACATTCATCATGTGCAAAACCTGTTTCGAAATGTCTTTTTGAAATATTTTAGTCTTGATGCTCTTGCTTTACTTTATCATTCACAAGACACAAAGCATTTATGTAAATCTCAGACGCATAGCATCTGACCATCTCACCTACCACTGACAGACCCATGCTTTACTTTTTTGTCTGTCTGCTTTATTTATTTATTGAAAAGCTTGTGGGATACTAGGTTCCATATCCTGTGCTGTACTCACTGACTCACCTACCACAAGGGTATGGAGATGCGTTTCTCCTTTGTCTTGTCCTTTCAGCAGGCATTAATTGAGCATGTGTTTAGCATGTCTCTCTCTCAGCTGTGTTCTGCAAGAGCTTATCTTCTAGCTATGAACAAACTGAAGACCTTGGGAAAATGCAATTTTGAAGACCTACTGGACAAATTATTCAAGATCCAAAGGATCCCAGAAATTCTCTTCAACGGACAATTGCAAACGGTCACCAAGCTCCAACGGCTATCTTCTCAAACGACTAGATTTTGAAGTCTATAAAAGGAGATCAAGAGGAAAGGAAAGCAATGCAATGCATGAAGAATCGAATACAAGCCTACATCTCTTGAGAAAAGCATCATTCAAGTCTTTCAAGCTCTTTCTCAAGCTTTCCTGCTAGCCAATCTGAGAGCTTCTTTCTGTTAGAATTCTCTTTTGAGAAATTCTGTTGGGTGGCAACTGTAATTGTCATTATTCTTCAAGTCCACCCTTATTGCTTCAGATAGGATTCAGTTTTCATCTTCTGATCTTTTTATCCTTCTGAAGTCAGTGTGTGTTTGTGCTCATACTTGAGGTAAACACACAAGTGTTTTAATCTCCACTTCTATTTGTAATTTTTTCTGCAGAAGTTAGGTTCTGCATTTGCCCCTCTTGTGAAGGGAAGGCCTTGTGAAAGGCAATCTTTGTACCCCTGTTTAGGGAAGACTTTCTTGGGAGCAAGTGGGTGTGTAATTCCTCTCAAGGGTGAGAGAAGGCCAAATTCTTGGCAGATTAGTGGAAATCTCATGTGGTTGACTTGAGGACTGGATGTAGGACTTCCATGTGGGAAGGGCCGAACCAGAATAAAATCCTTGTGCATTTCTTTGTGTAATTGTTTCCGCCTAGTTTACACTTGAATCACACACACCACACTAAGTACTAACATATTCGTCTAGTGTTGTGTTTTTCAGAAGAAAGTTTTAAAAGGTAAAAAGTCCTATTCACCCCCCCTCTAGGACTGTTTGTTAGCCATTTCGATCCAACAGAAGAGGCCAATGACTTAAAGAGAATGTCATTGGGGAAACTCATTGGGTCACTCATGGCTCATGAGATCAATATGGAGCGGCTCAGAGAATCCTCAAGCAGGAAAAAGCACAGCAATGCACTCAAGGCTACAGAAGGTAGCTCTAACGAAGAATCTGAGGATAAAGTCAGCAATGAAGGCAGTGATGATGAAGAAGCGCTTCTATCCAGAAGATTACAGCGCATACTTGCAGAGAAGAAGTACCAATCTGGAAGGAGATACTTCAAGAAGAGCAAAGACTTCAAGAAGGCCGAAGGCAAGGACACAAAGAGAGCTGAGCCCATCTGCTATGAATGCAAGAAGCAGGGACACATCAAGGCTGAGTGTCCAAAACTAAAGAAGACTGAAGTCAGAAAGAAAGATTCAACTAGAAACTTCAGAAAATATAAGAAGATGGCCATGGCAGCAGCTTGGGACAACAACAACGACTCAGACAGTGAGTCAAGTTCAAGCGAAGAAGAAGAAGAAGAAAAGGCCAACTTGGCCTTCATGGAAAATGTCGAGGAAAAGGTAACCTCTGACTCCTCTTTTACTTCTTGTAATGAATCTGATTCGGATAGTTTAGAAGATGCTTTCAATGAGCTATATAGCAAATATAAAGATGCATGTAAACTGCTAAAAACTACGAAGAAAAATCATGCTTGTTTAGAAAACACCAATTCAGATCTAAAATCTAAAAATGTGCAACTAGAAAGGCAAGTTACTTTACTAAAAAGAAGAAACGAACTATTGTGTGAAGATTTGAAAAATAAAAATGAACAAATAGCAAGACTGGAAAACCAGGAAATAGTAAGTAAATTAAATCAAGAAATTAACATACTAACAGAAGAAAATGAAAAGTTATCCAGTATGTTAGAAAAATTTACAAATAGAAAAATAACATTAATACTAAAAGGAGCTAGAAGGTCAGGAAAGAAGAAATATGGCTTAGGATACACTCCTCCCGATAATGAAGAAACAATAGTACATCCTAAAATATATCCAACACCTAAATTTGTAGCCGAACAAGACATTGCATACAAGTCAAACTTTAAATATATTCCAACTAAAAAAAATAAGTAAAATATCTTGTTGTAGCCACTGCAACAAATTAGGTCATATTAAAATAACATGTCCAACTAAACATAAAAGATGGATAATTAATAAGAAAAATGAGGAAACTAACCAGCAAGGACCCAAAAGAACTTGGGTACCTAAAGTTTAGTGTTTTCACTGCAGGGAATCCTTCGAGCATCTAAATGGTACCTGGATAGCGGATGCTCAAGGCATATGATTGGGAACAGAAAGTTGTTCTCCCATCTCAAAGCTGAAGAAGGCATAGTAACATATGGAGATAATGGAAAAGGGACTGTCATTGGTAGCAGAACAGTTGGCAGTCAAGGCAGGACTCTCATAGAGGATGTTCTATGCGTGAAAGGACTCAAGCATAATATAATCAGCATCAGCTAGCTATGCGACAAAGGCCATCAAATCAAGTTTCAAGAATCAGGATGCAACATTCTCAAAGATGGTAAAACTGTGTTTGAAGCCTGCAGTGAGAAGAATCTCTATGTACTTCATTTGGAAGAATTAAAAGATCAGGATGTGTGTCTTGCCGCAAGCAAGGATCATTCAGAGGAGCTTTGGCACAGAAGATTGGGCCATTGTAGCTTGGATGGAATAAGAAAGTTAATGAAGAGAAACTTAGTGGAAGGTCTACCCAAAGTAAGCACAAAAATGGAAGGTGTCTGTGAACCGTGTGCAAAAGGAAAGCACACTAAATCATCCTTTAAGTCAAAGACTGTGGTAACAACCTCAAAACCTTTGGAACTACTGCATATGGATCTATGTGGGCCGATGAGGACCACAAGTCTTGTGGAAAGAACTTTGGATTCGTCATAGTGGATGACTACTCTAGATTTACTTGGGTATCTTTTTTGGAGCACAAAGATGACACGTTTGACAGCTTTGTTAGCTTTAGTAAGAAAGTTCAGAAAGACAAGAAGTACACCATTGTCAGTATTCGATCAGATCATGGAGGAGAGTTTCAGAACGAGAGATTCGCTAAGTTCTGTGATGATCAAGGGATAGAGCACAATTTCTCATCACCAAGGACCCCACAACAAAATGGAGTAGCTGAGAGAAAGAACAGAACCTTATTGGATATGGATAGAATGATACTGTCAGAGTATGACTTACCAAGGTATTTCTGGGCCGAAGCCATCAACGCAGCATGTTACATAATCAACAGAGTAATGATCAGGCCAATCCTGAAGAAGACTGCATACGAGCTCTACAAGAAGAAGAAGCCAAAGATCAGTCACTTCAGAACCTTTGGATGCCCATGCTTCATTCACACAATGGAAAAAGAGATATTGGTAAGCTGGATTCAAAGTCTGATGAAGGATATATTATGGGGTATGCTTCTAAACCCAAAGGATATAGAGTATTCAATAAGCAAAGTTTATTAATTGAGCAAACTGTACATGTTATCTTTGATGAGACTAACCCTTCCTTGAGAAAGGAAGCAGATAGTGATGTTGATAATGCAAATGAATTATCTAAGAAATTAAAGAACTCATCCATCGAGGACAAGGAAGATCCACCCTTGGAAGATCTACAACAAAAGACATATCACATGATGATCTTCCAAAAGAATGGAGATACAAGAAGGATCACCCATTGGACAACATTATTGGAGATCCATCGATTGGGGTAAGAACTAGAGGTAACGTAACCCCATGTGATTATTTAGCCTTTGTATCTCAAATAGAGACTAAGACAGTCAATGAAGCATTGTCTGATGAATCATGGATATTAGCCATGCAAGATGAACTTAATCAATTCAAGAGAAACTAGGTATGGTCCCTTGTTCCAAGACCATCAGATCATCCTGTGATTGACACCAAATGGGTGTTCAGGAAAAAATTGGATGAAGTTGGTGTGATTACAAGAAACAAGGCCAGACTGATAGCTCAAGGCTATTCCCAAGAGGAAGGCATAGATTTCGATGAAACCTATGCACCAGTGGCTAGACTTGAGGCAATTAAGATTTTACTTGCTTATGCAACTGCATTGAGTTTAAAACCTTTTCAAATGGATGTTAAATAAGTATTTCTAAATGGTTATATAAAGGAGGAAGTTTATGTAGAAAACTTCCCGGTTTTGAAGATATTGATTTTCCAAATCATGTTTTCAAGTTGCATAAAGCATTGTATGGATTAAAGCAAGCACCTAGAGCTTGGTATGAAAGACTCAGTGCATTCTTATTGAATCATGGTTTTATCAAGGGTCAAGTAGATAGTGCTTTATTTGTTAAGTCTAAAATCAAACATGTATTGCTTGTACAAATTTATGTAGATGATATAATATTGGTTCTACTGATGAATCTCTTTGCAAGTATTTTGAGAGGCTTATGTAGGGAGAATTCGAAATGAGCATGATGGGGGAGCTCAACTACTTCCTCGGATTGCAAATCAAGCAAGGAAATGAAGGAACACACATTTGTCAAGCAAAGTACACCAAAGAATTATTGAAGAAATTTGGGTTTGAAAATGCCAAGCCACTGTCAACACCAATGAGCACATCTACAAGGCTAGACAGTGACAAGGATGGTAAGAAGGTAGACCAAAAGCTCTACAGAGGTATGATAGGTTCATTACTTTATTTGACAGCAAGTAGACCTGATATATTGTTTAGTGTATGCATGTGTGCTAGGTATCATGCAGACCCTAGAGAGTCTCATTTAATTAGCGTCAAATGGATTTTTAGATATTTAGCTAGAACCCATGATCTAGGATTATGGTATCCAAAATCATATGAAATCATTGTAGTGGGATACTCTGATGCTGACTATGCTGAATGCAAGGTAGATAGAAAAAGCACCAGTGGATGTTGTCAATTTCTTGCAGGATGTCTGATCTCGTGGTCCTCAAAGAAATAAAACTCAGTAGCACTGTCAACAGCTGAAGCTGATTACGTGGCTGCTGGAAGCTGTTGCACACAACTCCTATGGATTAAACAGTAACTTGAGGATTATGGATTACACATCAAGACAATTCTCTTGCTATGCGACAACACCAGTGCAATTAATCTCACCAAGAATCCAGTTCAGCACTCAAGGACAAAACATATATAGGTTAGATATCATTTTTATCGTGATCATGTAGCCAATGGTAATATAGATATTTTCTTTGTTGATACTCAAAATCAGTTAGCAAATATCTTCAAAGGCCTTACCTGAAGAGAGATTTATGTCTCTTAGAAGAGAATTAGGCATGTGTAATTTGTGAAAGATTTATCTGTATGTAACTGAAATACTAATTATTTCAGAATAATAATTATTCTCTCCCCTGAATTTGAGCAAAATCCTTAAAGATTGCTTGCATCATAAATATCTGTGATGGTTCGTTAATTTAAAAAGTATTTATTCATCTCGAACCTGTCTCTTTTCTGTCGTTTTCCGCATTTATGGCACAATCTCCTTAAAAGTCACTTTATCTTTATCTGATAATCTGAAATTTGTGCCATAATGATTCTCCTCCCGCTCTATCTCTTTCAACTTGCCTGAGACGATAAGCCCTATCGACTCCGGCATCGACTCTGTGTGATTTCAAAGCTTCCATCCCTTCCTGCGAAAAATTTCCTGAGGGCTTTTGCTCCAATCTTCTTCACGACCTTCCAGAACCCTCTCTTGCTCAAAACCATGGCCGTTTCTGGAGTTTTTGGCACTGTTGGGGGCTATGGGGCTGCTTTCCTCACCGCAGAGCAGCAGGAAAGGTTTACAACCGTGAAGACGAAGATGTGCGGGAACAAGGCAGTTGATATTGCTGATCTAGGAGAAGAATGGAATGCACAACATCGTTTCAGCTATGCAAAGAATGAAGTGGACCAAGTTAGCAACTCTATCAGAGGCAAGTTATCCGGACCTGGTTAAAGCTTTTTATGTTTGCTTGAAGTCTGAGGTAGACGGGTCCTTGACATCCATGGTCAAAGGAACCCAGATTCACATCTATTATGCACTGTTGGAGTCGTTGTTTGAAGTTTCTACCTCCGGCCATAGCGGGGTAGATAGTGTGGATATTCATGCCAAAGGATTGGGAATCGTTAGTCCAGAATACAAGTTGAAAGATGGGAAGATTCCCATAAATCAGTTGAAGGCATTCAACAAGATATTGCATTTCATTGTTTGTCAGATTTTGGTTCCCAGGAGTGCCACCTTCTCCACTTGCACCAAGGCGGACTCCGACATGATGTTCTGGGCCATTCAGAACCAGAGTATCAACATGGCAGAAGTTATCTTGGAGCGGATGAAATTTACAACTGCTCAAATTTGGGACAAGAAAAGCAAGTTGAATGTGTCCCTCCCATATGCTCACCTATTGACCAAGATACTCCAGCACCATGGGATTAATTTGACTGGGGCAGTCTCGGAGAAGATGGGTCAAGCTATTCGAAGTAGGAACTTAAAGAAGAGTCGATTTTCTCTTATGGCTGGAGTTTGGACCAAAACCTCAGCAGCAGAGGGCGAGGCCATTATTGGCGAAGCCCTAGAAGTCCAAGAAGAGGTAGCTCAGATAGAGATAGCAGCAGTATAACTAGCAATTCTAGTTCAGCAAGAGGATGCCAGGGCAGAAGTGCCAGCAGTCCAAGAGCAGCAGGAAATGGCCAGGGCCGAAATTCCAGTGGTTCAAGAAGACCAATCAGCAGCAGCAACAGCAGAAGTCAGTGTTGTGGTTCCTGCAGTCAGTGAAAGTAGGATTGAGGACATTCCTCTAGAGTACATTGAGCTCGTTGGGCAGCTTGAAGAGGTTGTCACCCCCACTTCCATGGTAGCCTCAATTCTTAGAAGTGTGTTGGATTCCATTCCCAGCACTCAGGGGGAGCAAGAGCAGATGACTGTAGAAGTCTGTCCAGAGACTGTGGCACCAGGCCACATTGAAGATGTTGTGATGGAAGAAGCTCCCGTTCAAGGGGAGCAAGAAATTGTGTCTGAGGTTGTGGCAGCAGGCCACAGTGAGGATGTGCAGATGAAAGATGCTCCTATTCAAGGGGAGCAATCTGTTGAGAAGGAAGCACAGCCTCAGGCGGAGCACACTGCTAGTGCCCCTATTGAAGATCAGTTTAGAGAAGGTGTTTTAACAAGCCCTTCTAAATCAGAAGAAGAAAATGTAAATATAGAGAATGTGGAGCCCGTTGCTAGGGCAAGTGAAAAAGGAAAAGAAGTGGCTCCGGAGGTCCCTCTACTCACTAGGAAGCCACATCAGAGGCTGAGGAAGAAGAAATTGAAGCTCAATCTGAAGCCTATTGTTGCAAGATTGGATGAACAAGGAAAAATACTTTGCTCCGTGCAATCTGACATCGCATCAATTTTTATGAGCCAGAGCACCGCAGCTAAGGAAATGGGCATGATTAGAAATGCCTTTATTGGGTAAGAAGTGAGCTCCTCAGCATTAATGTCACGTCTTGAGAATTACGCAGTGGATATTATTAGTGCAGAATAATTCGAGTCGATATCTCGAGATGTGAACAGTTGGCAAATAAGCCTCTAGCTAGCACGCACTAAATGTATAACAACATACATCATCATAGGGCCCAAATTTGAACTCAACTAGTCTTGTATTCAAATCTCAACTCATTGTGTTCCAAATAGAAACTAATACAGGACTAAGACTCAATAAAAAAGGAAAAGTACATTTTATTCCTCACTTCCTACTACATGAATCTATCACTCAAGCAAACTACTATAACTAGACTCATATTTGGAACGCTCATCACTCGGACGCATTCCCTCCTCGACTAGCTCTTCCTCTTGAACTTCGTAGTCACCTAGATTGGTAAAAGTAGGGGATGAGCAACCTAGCCCAGTAGGATTTATATCTCAATGTGCGGGCAATGATATAAGTGATTAACAATTTAGAACTAGGTAAGCACGATGATTGTCATGATATGCATGTACGAAGAAACTCGTAAAACATGATACATGAAACAAGCTAGAGAGAGTGATTATGATAGAACAAGATTTGTGAACAAGATGACAAGATAGAACTAGCAATAGATCACTTTGTACAAGCACGCAATATTTCAATTTATGTCAAGAATGCAAGATATCACTAGTTGCAATAAATGCAGGATGGCCATATCACGCAAGCAAGCAAGCACGCACGAGCACGATAATGTAACACTAATCAAGCACGTAGACACTAATGTACACCAAGAAAAGATCCATCAAGAATGTACACCAGGACACGTGTATGTGGTTATTGTATCTATCATTCAACACGCACGCACGACTCCCAGCGCAGATGCAATGCCAGTAATCATTATACCCCATGGTTAATAGTATATTTATGACTCTCCGTCATTGGGGCTAGACTGGAGCCCTTGGACACTCGCCATGCCCGGTCAGCATCTCACTTAAATTTTAAATGTAGATACCCACAGTCATTAATAATGGCCAATGAGAGTTTCAATAAGTAAGCATGTGTAATGCCATGTTCATGAGGATGAGGAGAACAAGCAATAAGCAATTGAACATGATTTCATGATAACAATGGTCAAGAGATAAATTCGGCAGCATAACGGTACGATTTATACTTTAGTTCAATCTTTACATTAATGGCTTTAGTCTAGATTGTAAATCACACTCATGAGAACAAGAAGAGAAAGGAAGTGCACGCTATCTCCAGGGAACTTCAATGGTACAACCAACTCGTCGTCCATGTGGGAATCCATGGTCAGAGGAGATTTACGGAGGCCTTGGAGAAAAGGTCGCTAGTCTACCGATTCGGAATGACTGGTAGAGAGTTTCCAATTTCCCAAGAAAGGTCTGCCTAGATGTGCAAGTGTGTAGTAATGTACGCGTCTCAATTCACGGTCTCAAACTCGCGGAAAACACTTAACATGATGGCATGCAATGGACAATGTATTTAACTACACATGGGTTTACAAGATTTTAAGATAATAATTATCATTTAAATCAAGCTAGAATGGTAACAAGAGTAAATCACAAGTTTCATGAATGATCATATTATTAAGAAAGCAATTAGAATAATATTCATGTAATTAAGGCTTTTTAAATGGGTTAATCACTTTTAGGCCATTAAATAACCATCATGCAATGATCAGACCTAAGACATGTGAATTACACGCTAAATATCATATTTAAACAGACCTCAGGTATAGCAGTAAGTTTTGTAAAAGAAATAGGTGGGGTTTCATGAAAAATCCTGAGGTCGCGACGGACCCTTGCAAGGTTCGCGACGGGGTCAGATCATAACGCGACAGTGCCTTGTAAGGATCGCAACAGGCTTGTCTGATCAGGTAGGCAGTTCGCGATGGGTTCATATGAAGAAGGCGACAAGGGTATGTGAAGAACGCTACAAGGGGGTCAGAACAGGCAGAGAGATAGCGATAGGGCGCTGGTCGCGTTCAGAACGCGACGGGTTTGCTGTCGCGACAAGACCTCAGAATGCGGCCTATCGGGCCGTCGCGTTCACAGGGTCTACGCCTGAATCCGACGGAGAAAGGACATGTTCTTGGATTGCGGTCCAGAACTGCCTTATATTGACACAGGGTGCTTCAAAAATAGAGAACAAATTGTACAATGCATGAAAAATCACGAAACTAGTTTTTAAACCAACCTAGACATGCAAGGGTGCTTCCATTAAATCGTAATTAGAAAACACTGATGGTTTCGATAGGCTTTAATCAAGTCAAACATAAACGTAAAAGCTAGTGCAACCCGAAAACACGGTATCATGCAGTGACCCTCTTACCATGTTTATAACTCTCTAACTATTGACATTTAGACAAAATGTTCAACACAAGACATGACGAGAACAACTAGTAGAAAAACTTTCATGTTGTGGGTTTTCTCTAATTCGGTCTTGAATCACATGCAACATATAAAGAACAGGAAAATCCCTAACAGTGTGCGACTTTGGCAAAACGCTTATAATTCAAAATTGACTTGTTGAAATTCGATGAAACCAATGGGAAACGAAAGTTAACTTGATGCTATACACATTGGTATATGATATGTTAAGGTTTGGCCCGATAAAACCTACCTTCTGGGTTGAAGAAGTCCCATTTTTCTAGAAAACCTGTGTTCAGACCACTTGGAGGAAAACGCTTAATACTCCATGTATACTGCATGGAATTTGGGCATTCCTCTTGGGTTAGAATGTAGACTTGACCCTCTTTTCAGGGGTATAGGCCTTGCAAGGTTTGGTTATGGTTTGACTCACCTTTGGTCGACTTCAAGTGGACGGTTTGTGCAGGTCGCAACAGACAAGAAGGGGAAGAAGAACGGCTTGGTGTGGGCAATCTTGTGACGGATCGCCTCGGTCAAGCCCGTTAAACCGATAACGTACTTGATCTGAGTCCGCCTCCCGCAACGGGCCGAAGCCTCGCAAGGGATACCAAACCACAGTCCGTGTAAACATAAAGGAACACACCACATTTCATATATATATTTCACAAGTTTACATAGCCAAATTTCCACAAAAACTAAAAAAAGTACAAGAGCCTGGGGCATACCCGAGGTACAACTGAAGAAAGTAAACAACTAATAAAACTACACTGCTGAAGCTACTCTGCTGGAGGTGCTGACCCGCACCGCTACGACGCGGCCCGGAACTGGACGTCGGACGAGAGACGTCCTCCTCGCTCTCACCTGTGGGGGTAGGGGTGAGCCTCTCTAGTCACTGGCTCAGTAGGGAACTCCCCCAAAACTGAGCGAAACAAACACCACGAGTACGAATAGTAAACAGCACCAACAATTAATATAACAGCTAAGCAGGTAAGTAAAGCTGTAAAAGTACTCACCGTCTGCCGACTACGAGAAACAACAGTAATAATTAAACGGCAAACCAGTACAGTGTACAAGCTAAAGTAGAGACAGCCAACACGAGCCACGTGAACTGGTTCGCGACACCAGAAACTGACTCGGACAACTAACACAGGTCTACCTCTCAGTCTCGCAGCCACGGACGAAAGGTCCAGCTGCCGCTCCACGTAAAAAGGTCAAGCAACTGTGGAGACCAACTAAACACCACCACCTGCAGACCACACGGTCACAGGCCCATGCCTGGCACCTCCAGAGACCCTGGCCTGGGCTCGCTAGAGTGAGGCACTGGAAAAGGACTAGCTGGGGTCCAGTACGTCTACTGGTGTCCGTACCCCCAACTACGAGCGCGCTACAAGTGACTAAAACAAACACAAGTGTCACTGTCCCACTGTCGTCTTTCCCTCAGCCGGACGTACAACTCTAACACAAGAGTGAGGGTGTCCAGGTCAGACGACACAGACCTCGACGGTACAGCACAAGTACCGGACAAAGCCCCGAGCTAACAGCCTGGCTCACAAAGAACCTGGGGCACCCACTGGAGAGGTAACCACGGTAGGCGTCGTACTACTGGCCACGTACACAGAACCACGTGCACGTCACACACCCCACGTGAAACCTCACGTAAACCACAAGTAACCACTGGTCCACTACACGTGAACCAACTGACTCGCGTACACAACGCGCAGTCACCGAAGTAAACAACTAATAGCATACCTTGTATGCTAAACACGTAAACCAAGTGCACTCAGTGCACCTCATGCGTCAACACACATGCATTATCGATAATTATTGTACTTAGTCATTTTGCTCAAATGAAGTAGGCGGCCACATCGATTGCCGCTTACTGGGAGTCAACGGCAAGGTTCCTGGCCGTTAACCTCCTGGCTGAGGATCTTGGCGGCAAGCGATGTTGACGCCAAGTTCTCCGGCCATAACCCTGCAGAAACCCTAATCCGGCTCTGCGGGTTTTCTAACTGTTCTAACTACTGAAAAACATGCAAATGCAATTCCTTTAGCATGATAGAACCCAATACAACCACTAAAACATGCTCTGAACATTAATAACTCAAACCACCCTTTATCCCGCATGGTGCAACTCTATCAAACGTGGATTATCATGCTGGTTCAAGTGGTTATGATGTTTTAAATGTTTCTATGAAGCTACCAGGGTTCGTCCCCTACCTCAGAACGCGTTAGAATCTCCCACGATCTCCTGGTTCACGCGAGCCCTCCGCGAGCTCCCACGCGAATTGCACCACGCCGCGACGTTTCCTCGCGTAATTCAGCGATGCGCCGTTCTTCTACGATCGTCCAACTACTCCTCGGTACCTGTTGGAAGCTTCAAAGACTCGGGGGCGCAGCTGGGGCAAGAGGGAATGAGTGAGAGCTGAGAAAACAGCCCTCGGGTGAGCCTATAACCTGTTGAACTGACAGGTTGGCGTCAACCCCCTTGTCGCCAACATCAACCGCCAGCCTAAACGTCCACACTACTGCCGCTAAGCTCATGATGTAAACGTCCACCAATTTGGACGCCTACCAGTAACGGCCACCCTGGCCGCCAACTCAGACAGAACAGCAGCAGGTCCTATTCCATTTCAGGACCCACCCTGCTCTACACCTGCTCAAGCCACGCATGCACATTACACATACCACACAACTGACTCACATTGGCCTCACAATGGCCACCACGACCACAACACACACGATCCGCATGGATCCGAAAAGCACGCGACGTTACATTACTATCATCTAAAAAGAAATTTCGACCTCGAAATTCATAACACAATTCAAAGTTAAACACTCATACATACACACTTTTACAAGTACTATCATCTAAAAAGAAAGTACACAAACTTATTCAAACATAGGGATACCCTTTAGCCATTTCTGCGGCCAACTCCCAGGTATCCTCACCACCCAACCTATTTTCCCATCTCACTTTAACTAGCTCAATTTCTTTATTTCTCAGCTTCTTTATCTTTCGATCTGTGATCTGCACCGGATACTCTGGCATAGTCATGTCCGGCCTCAGGTCACCACCTTGATATCTAATTATTTGAGCTGGATCTTCAATACATTTTCTCAACATAGAGACATGGAAAATATCATGCACATCTGCAAAATCAGCTGCAAATCCAGCCTATAAGCTGCTTCCCCAATTCTTTCAATCACCTGAAAAGTCCCACATACCTTGGACTCAACTTTCCAGACTTGCCAACCTCATTATACCTTTACTTGGGGAAACTCTCAGAAAAACAAAATCTCCCACCTCAAACTGAAGTGGTCTCCTCCGCACATCTGCATAACTCTTCTGCCTACTTTGAGCTGCCTGCAATTTTTCTTTAATAAGCTTCACTACTTCAGTGGTTTGCTGAATCAATTCAGGACCCACTATTGCCTTTCTCCCACTTCATGCCAATTCAATGGGGTTCTACATGGCCTTCCATATAAAGCTTCATACGGTGCCATCCCAAGACTGGTATGATAACTATTATTGTAGGCAAACTCAACCATTCCCAAATGATGCTCCCAACTACCTCCCCAAACTAAACAACAAGCTCGCAACATATCTTCAATTGTCTGAATAGTCCTTCAGTCTGACCATCTGTCTGGGGATGATAAGCGGAGTTATATCTCAACTCAGAACCAATTACTTTCTGCAGACTTCTCCAAAAACCAGAAGTAAATCTTAGATCTCTATCAGATATAATAGTCTTTGAATACCATGCAGTGGAACAATTCTTTCAACATAAATATTTGCCAACCTGTCCACTGTCCAAGACATACTCACTGCCACTAATCTGCACACCTTAGTCAATCTGTCAACAAACACCCATATTCCATTATGCCCTGAACTCGACTTGGTAAACCTGCCACAAAGTCCATTGCGATATCATCCCATTTCCATTGTGGAATAGGCAACGGTTGCAATAGACCTCCAGGCTTCTGATGCTCTGCTTTAATCTGCTGACAGATAGAACACCTTGCCACAAATTCCACTATTTCTTTCTTCATATGAGGCCACCAAAAATGTTTTCTTAAATCATGGTACATTTTAGTACTACCCGGATGAATAGTGTACCTAGATTTATGCCTCTTCCAGAACCACTCGCTGCTTCACCTCTCTCTCTGCAGGAACAAACAACTTGCCCCTAAGCCTGACCACACAATTATCATCAATAGAAACTCCTTCCATTTTCACAATTTCAGGTAAACCTGCATCTGCTCTCTGAGCTTCAATGATCTGCCAGTATAAAGATGGCTCTACAGCACTAGCAGCTAAATTGCCCGTCGCTGACTGCTAGGCACATACAAGGAATTCTCTGCTACTTCTTCATACAACTTCCATTCTTTAATCATCATCAAATTCATATATGCCTTTCTACTCAAGGCATCTGCTACAACATTGGCCTTACCCGGATGGTAAGATAAACTGAAATCATAATCTTTCAAATATTCAACCCATCTGCTTGGCGAAGATTCAAATCTTTCTGCGAGAAGATATACTTCAAGCTTTTATGATCTATAAAAATTTCAAATCTCTCGCCATACAGATAATGCCTCCACATTTTTAAAGCAAATACAACTGCTGCCAATTCTAAATCATGAGTGGGGTAATTTTCCTCTGCTGGCTTCAATTGCCTAGATGCATAGGCTATCACTTTACCATGCTGCATAAGCACTGCTCCAAGACCTCTCCTTGAAGCATCAGTATACAACACAAAACCACCACTCCCTGCCGGCAATGTCAATATAGGTGCTGATGTGAGTCTTTTCTTCAATTCCATAAAGCTTCTCTGACATTCACCGGACCACACAAAAGGCACACCCTTTCTAGTTAATCTAGTCATAGGTGCTGCAATCTTAGAAAAATCTTGAATAAAGCGCCTATAATAACCTGCCAACCCCAGAAAACTTCTAATCTCGGTTATTGACTTAGGCACTTCCCACCTAGACACAGCTTCCACTTTACTCAGGTCTACTGCTACTCCTTTGGCTGAAATACATGACCCAAAAACTGAATTTCCTTTAACCAGAATTCACACTTACTGAATTTAGCAAACAGCTAGTTATCTCTTAACAACTGCAGGTAAACCTCAAATGAGCTGCATGCTCCTCTTCAGATGCTGATAAATTAGAATATCATCAATAAAGACCACAATAAATTGATCTAAATATGGATGAAAATTCTATTCATCAGATCCATAAAACCTGCAGGAGCATTAGTCACCCCAAAGGCATTACCACAAACTCAGTGTATCTGGTTCTGAACGCTGTCTTATCTATATCCTCCTCTTTAATTCTCAACTGATGGTACCCGGATCTTAAATCAATCTTAGAAAACACCTTTGCTGATTGCAACTGATCAAATAAATCATCTATCCTCGGCAACGGGTACTTATTCTTAATGGTCACATCATTCAATTTTCTATAATCAATGCACATTCGAAAACTTCCATCTTTCTTTTTCACAAATAAAACCGGCGCTCCCCACGGGGAATGACTCGGTCTAATAAACCTTTCTGCAACAACTCTTCTAACTGCTTTTTCAATTCTTTAAGTTCTGCTGGTGCCATCCGATATGGGGCTTTGGAAATCGGCACGGTACCTGGCAGCAACTCAATAGAAAAGTCCACCTCTCTGTGTGGAGCTAAACCAGGCAAATCTTCCGGAAAAACATCAGCAAATTCCCTAACCACGGGAACTGCTTCCATTGGCTGACTGGCTTCTACCAAACTTACTGAGGCTAAATAAGCCACACACCCATCATTTATCAACTTTCTAGCTTTAATTGCAGAAATTAGAAACTTGGAGGTATAAAAGGCATACCTTGATATTCAACACTGCACCATTAGGATGACAAAATCTGATCCTTTTCTTTTTGCAATCTAACATTGCTCCATACATCTCAAGCATCCATACCCAGAATGATATCATAATCTGACAACTGCAGGGCATACAACCGACCCGGCTCTGTTCCCTTCAATCATAACAGGACTCAATCTTATAGCTCGAAGTGATAAAACTCACCTGAAGGAACCTCCACCACTAACTCACAAGACTTCTCTCTAAAGGATGACTATGCATCGAAATACTTCGGCAAATAAAAGAATGAGAGGCACTCGAATCAAATAAGCCTCTTGCTTGAGTATTCATAAAGAGGTAAAATACCTTCTAGCATATTTGATGCCTCTGCCTGGGCCGGTTGATAGCCATAACCCGGCCTCTCCTCGCTGACTGCGGTGCTCCTCTGCCACGACCTTTTGTGGCTGCTGGAACTGTAACGTCGCGTGCTTTTCGGATCCATGCGGATCATGTGCATTGTGGTTGTGGCGGCCGTTGTGAGGCCAGTGTGAGTTGGGTGTGTGGAATGCATGGTGTGATTGCGTGGCTTGAGCAGGTGAAGAGCAGGGTAGGTCCTGAATTGGAATAGGACCTGCTGCTGTTCTGTCTGAGTTGGCGGCCAAGGGGTGGTCGTTGACTGTTGGCGTCCAGGTTCATGGACGTTTACATCATGAACTTGGCGGCAGCT
>CM024759.1:60315370-60362654 GCA_014218235.1 Colocasia esculenta | reverse complement strand
GCCTTTTACGTTCCCCTTCCCACCTCCACCCCCTTTTTTCGGCCCCTCTCCCCCACATCCCTTGCTTGCTCCCTTTCTTGTGGTGTAGCTCTCCCCCCCCCCCCCCCCCCACTATAGCCCCCTATTATAGCCTTCTTCCCGCCTCCCTTGTCCACCTTCCCCCTTGCGTAGTAGTTAGGTCTCTTCCCCCTCCCCCTCGCTATAGCCCCCTGTCGTCGCCCTCTTCCCACCTCCCTTGTCCACCTTTCCCCTTGCTGCATAGTAGTTAGGTTCATCCCCCCCCTTCTCAATCTTGCCAGCTTCTTCTGCCACCCTCCTACCCACCCCCCTATTCTCCCTCTTGCTTCTTCCATCTCATTTTTTGTGGCCTTTTTATAGGTCTAAAGGGCTTTGATATGGCTTATTACTGGTGTTTTTTTTTTTCTATTTTTGTGTTCTTTTTGTTTAGGCTCTGATATTCGCCATCGACTAGCAACCCGCAACTTCTGTTCATTGTTTGTAGTTTCTATAAGACTTTGGATCACCCTATCTTAGGATTATGGAGAAGATGGTTGAGCTTTAGTATTAAAGCTATTCTGCGTACGACTCTACCCTATGCGTTTTCCGAACTGTCCTTCTTGGCTTACTACATGATCGTTGAGCAGCTTTGCTTTCTAGAGCAAGATTTAGACTCTTAAAAGTTTTGTGGCTCCATCAATAGGTTGGATGTTGTTTTCTCCTTATTGTATCATGGCAGATATCCTCATACTGAAAGATATTATGATCCATCTTTATCTTGTATGTTCTCTATTGTGGTCTATTCACTATAGCTTTAGGTCTTCCACTGTTCTACTTTATGTGGTGCTCTCTTGTGCTGTTTTATCTCCTATGTACTATGTAATCGTTGTTGGATGGATAAATAGAAATATCTTTTCTTGTTAAAATAAATAAACAAATAAGCAAATATGTACATACCTTAATACTTAATGTATCGTCTTGTATTATTAAAAATCTATTTTCATACATACTTCCATAGTGCTAAACATATTTTTAGTCGCCTGATGAGTTATGAAGGCTCTTCGGAGATCAATGAGAAAGTAGTTTTATGCCAAGTGTTTTTTCTTTTTGCAGTGTGATTTCTTTGTTGATCTATATATGCTTACTCTATGTCTTCTAGTCCCTTAAAATTGAGAAAATATCTCTCAACTTATGGAGTCGCCTCTTCTTACCTTTAATTCCGTCGAAAGTATTTATATATATAATAGCGCTGGGTGAGGCGGTGCGGACGGCCAGTAAAAAAAAGAATGTGCGTTGCGCACGTCTGCAGCACACACAATGCACGTTGGTCATTTAACGGCTAGCACTAGGGTGCAGCAGGGCCGCAACGTCACACCCCAACTTTTACTATATATATAGGCCAGATAAGTTTGGGAGTCTTGTTATTTGACTTGGTCAAAGCCATTATGTAATGGGTATGGGTTACCACACCCAAATGTCCCAAAAAACCCAACACGACCTAGCAAATTAAAGAGAGAGAGAGAGAGAAAAAAAAAAAGAGAAAGGATCCAACACGCCCTTGCGTACGCAAGGACGTGCTGAGATAAGAAAGGAGGACAATACCCTCCTTTGGTATGGTTGTATTTTCTGTGAACGTGGGAGTGGCGGCTGTGGATTTTTAGGGGGTTTTTTCTGCTCTTCTTCCTCCTTGATCAGTTCGTGGAGATCGTGGGTGTTGCTATTAGAGGTTCTATGGAGCTATTTGAGGAGCACCGTTTTAGAGGAAGATAGAGTCGATTTGGGGTTTGCTTGCTTCGATTGGAGAAGACCGCTCGGTGTTGTTGTAAGAGCATCTTTTTTATTCATATTCTTCTACATCACAGTGGTATCTCTCTGCTCTCCCCGTGGACGTAGGAAGACACATCGTCTTTCTGAACCACGTAAATCTTGTTGTCTCTCCTTGTGGTGTGTTGTTGATTTTACCGCAGAATATCCTCGTCTATTTTCGACGCAGGTATCGCTTGTCGATTCACACATTTGATTGTCAGTATTATTGCGGACATATATTTCCCCATTGTTTCAACATTTGGCGCCCACCGAGGGGCATCCCGTGTGATTCTATCAAGCTTTCGGTGATGTTCGATATGTCGATTGCGAAGTTCAAAGTGCAGAAATTCGATGGCAAGATTGACTTTGGTTTGTGGCAGAAGAGAGTGAAGGCGGTTCTGGTGCAAAACAATCTTCACAAAGTTCTTCTCGGCAAGGAGAAATCAGGTAAGAAGGACGATGATTGGGACGAGCTTGATCTGAAGGCTATGAGTACAATTCAATTATGCCTGGTAGATGAGGTAATGTATAACATTTCTGATGTTGAGACTATTGCTGATCTGTGGGAGAAATTAGAAAAGCTTTATATGTCCAAATCCTTACAAATAAATTGTATATGAAAAAGCAACTTTACAGTTTACACATGTCTGATGGTTCTGACCTTCTTGAGCATATGAATGGTTTTAATAGATTGATTTCTCAACTTTGCAGTATGGGAGTCAAGGTGAAGGAAGAAGATTAGGCTCTTCTTCTTCTTTCACCTTTGCTGAAGTCCTATTGTAGCGTAGTGACCGTTCGGATTGCGGTTTAGTGGTTGTGGTGGCCAGTGTGTGGCGTGTGGCTTGTGGCTTGTGTTTGAGGTGTTTCCGCAGGTTGTGGGGCTTTGTGGACCGAAAGGTTGGGCACATAGCACTCACAGGTTCTCTGTCTGCGAACACGACAGAGCTGGGCATCGCGTTATGAATGCGACGGTCCAGGGCGTCACGTTCTTGTTACCGATGTTTGGGGTTGTTTGGCTGCATGCCCTGTGGGATCTCTTGTTTTGATGATGTTTAACTATGATCCATACACGTTTGAATATCTTGCTTCAATCATATCTAACATTATATTTCATGTTTAGTTTACAGAAAAGTTGATGTGTTGATAATGGTGTCGACACAATTCTGATAAAGTGTCGACACATAGTTAAATCCTAGTGCATATTCTCATGAAAGGAAGCCAATGGTGTCGACACTAGTACATCATGTGTCGACACATCATTTGTTCACAGAAACCATTCAGAATAGAGGAAGTCTGTGGTGTCGATACAAGTCCAGTATGTGTCGACACATCCTTTGCATCCAGTAAGCAATGAAGTGAGAAGAAGTCTATGGTGTCGACACTAGTTCATTGTGTGTCGACACATCCATTGCATCCAGAAAATAGTCTGAAGACAAGAAGCCAGTGGTGTCGACATAGGTTGATCATGTGTCGACACATCCTATTCTCCCATAAACATGTTTTTGGTCTGCGATCAGGTGTGTCAACACAAGTGAAATGTGTGTCGACACAGGTCATCACTCAATGCTTCCAGGACATAATGCAAGGGTCATGTTCCAGGAAGTCCATCGCGATAAGATCGCGACCTCCAGAAGGGTCGCATCTTCAGCAGAAGGGGGTTCCGGAACACTTCTTCCGGAGACCGCCCCAAAAACACCAACAAGCATTCCACAGGGGGAGGGGAGCATGCTTAACATGCAAGAAAGCCATTAAAGCATCCAAACCACCCTTAAAAACCCCACGAACATGAATCTACACTCGAAGGGAAACCTCACTCAACCTCGAGCATGGAGTTCTCACACTCCCAAGCCCCAAACCATAGAGGAAACACGATGTAGAGGGGGAAGGGAGCATGCTTAGGGCGAGAGGATCAAGAGTCCCTACGTCCACACGAAGAACGAACCCGTTAGGGCCTTCTCGTAGGAAATGACACCTCCTCCTCTCTCCAAACGACACGAACACGTCCCCCTGCACGAGCGGGACGACACCACCTCAGCACAGACGCCTCAAGTACCAAGATCCGCCAAGAAACCGCAAGGGAAACTCTAGAGGGAAGGGAGAGGGGAAAAAGAGAGCTGAGAGGGCGAGAGGGGGAAATGGGCGCGACCTTGGGTTTTAACCCGGCGGCCCCCGGAACGCGACAGGCCGACCCGGCGCGACAATAAGCGTGTCGCGACGCCCCTCGGCGTCGTGGCCATGTCACGATGGTCGACCCCGGTGCGACCCCAAAAAGGCGGTCAAACCTCGGAGATCGGAAAAGCAGTCGTGACGCCCAGATAGGCCGCGTCAATGCTGCACGCGTCTGACACCTGACAAATCCGTTCTAACAGAAAGGACACCAGTCACGTCTGTCAGAAAAGCAGTCGCGACCCTGTCAGACGCCGCAACAAGGATGCGACGGCAACCCCCATCGCGACAAGAACGTGGCGGCCGGGTGCGGTGCGACCCAATGCTGTCGCGGCAGACCGCTCTGGCGCGACCACGTCGCGGCCAGGGTGCCTAGCGCGACCCTAAGGACGGGGCCAAGGGCCCAAGGGGGCCGGGTCTTACATCCCACCCACCTTAAGACATTTCATCCTCGAAATAAAAACAACTCGATCTCAAACTGGAAAGCAGTACGAGGAGAAGATAACATACCAATCAATCAAACAAATAGGGAAACTGCTCCAGCATCTCATCCTCGCGCTCCCAGGTGGCCTCGCCACCTACGCGGTTCTGCCAAACGACCTTCACCAGCGAAATCTGCTTCCGACGCAACTGCTGAACTCTGCGGTCGACAACTCTGACTGGGTACTCTGGCACTGACAAGTCTGGCGCTACCTCCAGCTGCGAGTGGTCCAACACGTGCGAAGGATCTACAACGTACCTCCTGAGCTGTGAAACGTGAAACACACTGTGCACACCTGCTAGCTCTGCCGGAAGACTCAACCTGTAAGCCACCTCGCCGACCTCTCGGTGATAGGGAAAGGCCCGACGTACCTCGTACTGAGCTTTCCCTTTCTGCCAAACCTCATGACGCCCTTGGTCGGCGAGACCCGCAAGAAAACAAGGTCACCAACACTGAACTGTAACGGTCTCCTGCAGACGTCTGCGTAACTCTTCTGTCTGCTCTGTGCTGCACGAAGCCTCTGCCTGATCAGACTGACCGTGTCTGCACATTGCTGCACTAACTCTGGCCCCAAAAGCTGCCTCTCACCAACCTCGAACCAGTGAAGTGGAGTCCTGCACGGGCGACCATACAAGTCCTCGTATGGTGCCATTCCGATGCTCGAGTGATAACTGTTGTTATATGCGAACTCTAGCATCGGAAGGTGCGACTCCCAAGTGCCGCTCCAGTCTAAACAGCACGCTCTCAGCATGTCCTCCAGTGTCTGAATGGTCCACTCTGACTGTCCGTCTGTCTGAGGGTGGTACGTTGTGCTGAACCTCAACTCTGTACCCAGTGCTCTCTGAAGACTGCGCCAAAACCCTGACGTGAACCTCGGATCTCAGTCGGAGATGACTGAAACTGGGATCCCGTGCAATGAAACAACTCTGTCCACGTACAACCTGGATAACCTGTCCACTGACCACGACATCCTGATCGGAAGAAAGTGCGCTGCCTTGGTCAAACGATCCACAATCACCCAGATACCATCGTGCCTCTGCGGGGTGCGAGGCAAACCAACCACAAAGTCCATGGTGATGTCGTCCCACTTTCACTCAGGAATGGGCAACGGCTGCAGCTCACCACTAGGACGCTGATGCTCGGCCTTCACCTGTTGACAGGTAAGGCACCAAGCAACAAACTCTGCCACGCCCCTCTTCATCCCTGGCCACCAGAAGGACCTCCTCAAGCAATGGTACATCTTGGTGGAGACAGGATGAACAGCATACCTCGATCTGTGAGCCTCTAAAAAAACTGCATGGCGCGCCTCCTCAGGAACGTACAAGCGGCCTCTGAATCTGACCTCATTGTCCTCGTCGAGCTCAACATCTGGCATCTGCAAAATGTCCGCCAACTGAGGGTCTGCCTGCTGTGCCTGCAACACCTGCCTAAACACTGACAGCCGAACTGACAAACTGCTCGCCACCGCACGGTCTCTGGTCCTTGATGGAACGAACAGTCCCTGGGACAGCTCCTCGAACAACCTCCACTCTCTGACCATCAGCGAACTCAAGCGCACGTGCCTACTCAAAGCATCGGCTACGACGTTAGCCCTTCTTGGGTGATAGGAGAGGGTTAGGTCGTAGTCCTTCAAATACTCCATCCATCAGTGTTGTCTCAAGTTTAGATCCCTCTGGGTGAAAATATACTGCAAGCTCTGGTGATCGGTGAAGATCTGAAAAGCCTCGCCATACAGGTAGTGCCTCCACAACTTGAGAGCGAACACCACTGCTGCCAGCTCCAAGTCGTAGGTAGGGTAGTTCTCCTCATGCTTCTTGAGCTGCCGAGAAGCATAGGCAACGACCCCACCGTGCTGCATCAGCACGGCACCCAAACCTGACCTCGACGCATCAGTGTAGACCACAAAACCACCGCTGTCCGACGGCAAGACTAACACTGATGCTGAAGTCAACCTCGCCTTCAGCTCTCGAAAACTCTGCTCACAGTCCTCTGACCAAACAAACCTGACATCCTGCCTAGTCAACCTGGTCAACGGCGTGCTAACTTGGCAAAATCCTGAATGAACCTCCGGTAGTAACCGGCCAAACCCAAAAATCTGCGGACCTCTGACACCGATGTGGGCTGCTCCACGACAATACGGCCTCCACCTTGGCAGGGTCCACTGCCACACTAGAACCCGAGATCACGTGCCTGAGAAAGTACACCTCCCTCAGCCAAAATTCGCACTTGTCGAACTTGGCATAAAGGCGGTGACTCCGCAGGGTCTCCAGCACGATCCTCAGGTGCTCCTCGTGCTCCTCCTCAGAAGCCGAGTAGACCAAAATATCATCAACAAAAACAACCACAAAACGATCTAGGTACTCACTGAACACCCTATGCATCAGATCCATGAATGTTGCGGGTGCGTTCGTCAGCCCAAATGGCATTACGATGAATATCAAAGTGACCGTACCTGGAATGGAAAGCCGTCAAACCGACATCTGACTCTCTGATCTGCATCTGATAGTACCCGGATCTCAAGTCAATATTCGAGAAAACTTTGGCTGATTGCAACTGATCAAACAAATCATCGATCCTCGGTAACGGGTACATGTTCTTCACAGTAACCTGGTTCAACTGACGATAATCGATGCACAAATGAAGACTGCCATCCTTCTTTCTCACAAACAAAACAGGCGTGCCCCACAGTGAACGACTCGGGCAAATGAAGCCCAGCTCAAGAAACTCCTGCAACTGGCGCTTCAACTCACGCAGCTCCGTCGGGGCCATCTGGTAGGGTGCCTTGGACAAAGGCATCGTACCGGGCAAAAGCTCAATGGAGAACTCTACCTCCCGCTCAGGCGACAAACTAGGTAGATCCTCCGGGAAGACGTCGGAGAACTCAGAAATAACAGGCACGTCAAAAACTGAAGATCCTCTAGGCTTCAAAGAACAAACCGAAGCAAGGTATGCCACACAGCCATCGCAGATCAAACGACGAGCTCTAAACAAGGAAATAAATGGCTGACGGGTAGACCGGATACCTCGAAAGCAGAGGACGGGCTCTCTAAGTATCCTAAATTGAACAGTCTTCCGCTGGCAATCAACCACGGTTGAGTGAGCCTCCAACCAGTCCATGCCCAGGATGACGTCAAAGTCACAAAGCTGCAGTGCGTACAACCTGGCAGGCAACTGGTGCCCCTCAACCTCGACTGCCACACCCTCCAGGTAACCAAAGGAACACATATAGTACTCGGATCTCACGTCACACTGCCTGTCAGGAGCGTGACAAGCAAGGGACTCATAGAATTCCTCAGAAGCAAAACACAAAGAAGCACTGGGGTCGACCAAACACGAGCAGCTCTGCCAAGGATAGGTAGAGTACCTATAACAAGGTTTGACGCCTCTGCCTGCTCCCGGGTGAGCGCCATCACGTGACCACGACCACACCCACACTGCGGTGCCTACTGGGGCTGCTGCTGCTGCTGCGGCAGTTGCTGAGGGTACTGTTGCTGCTAATACGGTTGGTACTGCTGCGGCTGCGGAAATTGCTGAGCCTACTGCTGGTACTGCCCCCATTGCTGCTGACGCGGTGCCTGCTGCTGAGGAGGGTACTGGTACTGAGGCGGCTGCTGAGCGTACTGCACTGGCTGCTGCTGCTGCGGGGCTTGCCCCAAGGGGCAATCCCTCCTGAAGTGGCCCGGTAAGCCACAGGTGTAGCAAACTGCCTCCTGACCGCCCTACTCAGCCCCCTGGACAACTGACTACTCTGCAAACCTGGACTGGCGCTTCTGCTGCCGGCTCCCACCGCCCCCGCGAGTAGACAACTTCCTAAACTGCGAGCGAATCCCGGCGCTGCCGGAACTGCCCGAGCCGGAGGAAGAGGAAGTCGCACTACCACGGCTACCCGCTGGACGCTGGTAAGGCGAGGACCTAGAAGAGGCTCCTCCCTGCTACTGCTGCTGCTGCTGAGGCTGCCAGGTCTCTCTGTCCAAGGCGGTGGCCTTCGCCACGGCCTCTCCCAAAGTGGTACACATGTGTGCCATCACACCCTACCTCAGGTCTGGTCTCAGTCCTGCTATGAACCTCTCTGCACACGCCTGATTGCTGCCTGCGACATGAGGCACATGCCTCAACAACCGGACAAACCTCTGGTGGTACTGCAAAACTGTGAGGTCGTCCTAAATCAACGCGTGGAACTGGTCCCGTCTCTCACGTCGAGCGTAGTCGGGGAAGTACTCGCCGTGGAAGACCTCCGAAAACCACTGCCAAGTGATGTGACCCAACTTCTGCCCCTGGAAGTGAGTCTGCCTCTGAACTCTCCACCACTCATCAGATGCTCCCTTGAGCTGGTACACTACTAGTCGAACCTGGTCCTCCTCAGTGCACTCCATAGTCTCAAAGATGCGCTCTAACTCATGGGTCCAGCTCTCTGCCTTGTATGGATCATACTCACCGTGGAACATCGGTGGCCGAAGGCGCAGGAACCTCTCGAGGAGAGAGGTCCTATTCTCCGTAACCGCCATCCTCCGCCGCCCAACCCATGTACTCCCAGTGCCCGACCACTGCTGACGCTCTGACTGTTCCACCTCAAGCTCTATCTGTTGCTCCGGCACCACTGGAGGAGGTACCGGAAACTGAACACCTGCTGCTGCTGCCGGGGCTGGTACGCTCCCTGGTACAAGTTCCTAAAGAACTGCTCTGCTAAGAGAAACCAGTCTGCGTACTGTTGTGGCTGAGGTTGGTACTCCTGCTGCTGCTGCCCACCTGCCGCTGCACCCTGAGGCTGTGCCACTGACTCGTCTGCTGACACCTCCTCCTGGACCTACCCCTGCGCGGGCATCTCGTTCATCCTGCTGCTCGATCAACTATCTAGCAACTCAACTGCCTACGCGGAGCCATGTCCTACACGACACACAAACAACAAGGGTTAACAATACCACTCGGGCGGCTAGTAGTGTACTTGTACTACCGTTGGGACTTCCTGTTGCAGTTCAAATCCATTACAAGTCCTGTCAGATGCTCGCTCTGATACCAACTGTAACGACCCGAGAACCCGACCCTCGGCCCACGCCGAGGACCCGATTTTCGCAGTCGCCGCCCATGGATCTAGGGACCCGAAAGGGCTATAATCTACGTCTAATAGGATATGTAACGGAAAAACGTCAACTGCTGATCTAGAAGTGTACGTGCGGAAACAGAAAAGAGAGTGAGACCACCACGTACCACTCTAAGTACAGCCTCAACGCACGCACGCTAGTACAAGTTAAAGGCAGGGGAAGAACAAGTCCCCTAGGGGCATACTCCGAGGGTGACGTACACTGAAAAAGGGGAACCACTGCTAGCTACGGGGACTCCGACTACCGCCCCGTCTCCTCCGCCCGGCGCGCGCCCTGCCGCCGCTGCTAAGAAGTCTCACCTGGGAAAAGGAGGGATGAGCTTCACACAGAAGCTCAGTAGGGACTACCAATCTCCTACTGGCTGTAAACAGGCAGGAGAATAAGATATAAAATAATGACAGCAGTTTATATCTTTACCTACAAATGGACGTGCGGAAGCGAACTACAACTAGCACGGTACGGAAAGTACACACGGTCAGAAACTCCGTACGACTGCTCATCGTGACCACCACACGGCTAGCAAACAGACAGAGGGAACTCCGCCTGGACAAAGAACACTAGCTACGGAAGCACTACCACTAGTCACAGTCAGGTGCGTCCACCGACGTCTTATCCTCGACCCGGGTCCTGACCCTCACGTCTCGTCAGAGCGAGGTAGGACACAAGTAACACAACAGTAACCACCATAGTCTGGACGGACTACGGTCCCACGCCTGACCTCTCCAAACGGTTCCGGGGCCATAAGGAGCGAGGCAGTGAGAAGAAGGATTGGTGGCCTACGCCGGGTAGAACTCCTAACTGTCCTCGGCATCCCAGACCACCCACGAGAGCTCTGCAAGTGACTCACACGCCACTGTCCTAACCACCGTTTTCCCCTAAGCTCCAGAGTCCGCCTGGTGGCTGCCAACTCGAGCACACTCGTAGCCCGGAGTACTCCCTCAACAGGCTCCCGATGATGGGGGTCCCAAGTAACGGTAACAACCTCTCACACGGAACAAGCCCTCAAGTGCCGAGCACCAGGAGAAAGACTAGTGTAGACCGCACTAGGGAACTAGCACAGGTGCCATGAGTACAGTAAAAAGAAGCAGAAACAGCAAGAATCAGAAATCTATCTCAGGGCTGCGGTCGCGACGCATCGGGCCACCGCGACCTGGTCGCGACGCCCTACCCTGTCGCGACGCTGTCGCGGCGGCCGTAGTCATCACGACCAGGTCACGACGCCCAAGAGCGTCGCGATCCTATCGCGATCGGCAAGTCTGTTGCGATAAGATCGCGACCTCTAGAAGGATCGCGTCTTCAGCAGAGGGGGGTTCCGGAACACTTCTTCCGGAGACCGCCCCAAAAACACCAAACAAGCATTTCACAGGGGGAGGGGAGCATGCTTAACATGCAAGAAAGCCATTAAAGCATCCAAACCACCCTTAAAAACCCCACGAACATGGATCTACACTCGAAGGGAAACCTCACTCAACCTCGAGCATGGAGTTCTCGCACTCCCAAGCCCCAAACCACAGAGGAAACACGATGTAGAGGGGGAAGGGAACATGCTTAGGGTGAGAGGATCAAGAGTCCCTACCTCCACACGAAGAACGAACCCGTTAGGGCCTTCTCGTAGGAAAGGACGCCTCCTCCTCTCTCCAAACGGCACGAACACATCCCCTGCACGAGCGGGACGACACCACCTCAGCACAAACGCCTCAAGTACCACGATCCGCCAAGAAACCGCAAGGGAAACTCGAGAGTGAAGGGAGAGGGGAAAAAGAGAGCTGAGAGTGCGAGAGAGGGAAATGGGGTGCGGCTTGGGTTTTAACCCGGCGGCCCCCAGAACGCGACGGGCCGACGGCGCGACACAAGCGTGTCGCGACTCCCCTCGACGTTACGGCCATGTCGCGACGGTCGCCCCTGGCACGACCCCAAAAAGGCGGTCAAACCTCGGAGACCAGAAAAGCAGTCGCGACACCCAGACAGGCCGCGTCAACGCTGCACGCGTCTGACACCTGACAAAGCCATTCTGACAGAAAGGACACCGGTCACGTCTGTCAGAAAAGTAGTCACGACCCTGTCAGACGCCGCAACAAGGATGCAACGGCAACCCCAGTCATGACAAGAACGCGGAGGCCGGGTGCGGCGCGACCCAACACTGTCGTGGCAGACCGCTCTGGCGTGATCACGTCGCGGCCAGGGTGCCTGGCGCGACCCTGAGGATGGGGCCAAGGGCCCAAGGGGGCCAGGTCTTACATATTGGGCCCCAACTAGTTTTGTTTTCCAGTGCCTCACTTTAGGGAGCTTGGCTTGTTGTGGTGGAGCGGCAGCTGGACCTTTTGTCTGTGGCTATAAGACTGATAGGTAGTCCTGTGTGGTTTGTGGTTAGTTGCTGGTGTGGCGAACCAGTCTTCGTTACTTGAGTGTGTCACTTTCTACTCTAGGTTGTACACTTGGACGAGGTTTGTCGTTTATTTATTAAAGGCTGATTTCTGTTAATAGCTTGTGACACATGTCATTTACAGCTTTAACAACATGCGTAGATAGTTCTATAAATTGCTTAGTGTAGCTTCCTACTTCTGCACTTTGTGAGTTTGGTTTTGTACGGATTTTGGGGGAGTTTCCTTACTGAGCCAGTGACTTGTGAGGCTCACCCCTACCCCTTTCAGGTGAGGGAGAGCAAGAGGATTTTCGCCCTTCGATTAGTCGGAGCCGCACCGCAGCGGAGTTGGGTCTACCCACCAGCAGTGTAATTTTTACTTTCTGTTCACCTCGGGGTATGCCCCAGGTTACTGTACTTTGTACTTGACTCTACTTGAGAACTGACTATGTATATTTCATGTAAATATTTGTGAGATGTGAAATCTTATATATATTTGAGCTATTTCCTTTATATTTCTACAGACATGTGATTGATATCTCTTGGGAGGCTACGGGCTCGCGGGCGGAGGCGGAGTCAGATCAAGCTCGTTATTAGGTTAACATATTTGGACGACGAGGACCACTACAGTTGGTATCAGAGCAAGGTCCGTGTAAATATAGAGGAATCGGAAATTTACATAGCCCAGTCTCTACTTAGTCCACTTCTGGTAGTTGACTCTGGTTTTTGTATTGATCTGTTTGCATGTTATGTGGTTGGAATGATGTATGTACATAATCAGAAATGGCAGACAGGAGAGATTGGGGAGGTGGGGGAGATGAGCCCGAGGAGACCACACATCATCTGATTGAGAGGCTATGGGAAACTATTACAGAGATCCGGACCATACTGGATCAGCAGGCACGGTACAGCCAGTAGCAGTGGCACCGTAGTTTGTGGAGAAGGAAGTACCAGTGCACCACCCCCACCACCACCAGTTGTACCCGTAGTTCCAGTAGTACCAACACGACCACCTAGTACGGAGGAGTCTACGGCACTAGTGGAGAGGTTCTTGCAGTTGCAGCCACCCACTTATTCTGGAGGCCCAAACCCTGATACTGCAGAGCACTAGGTGCATGAGATAGAGAGAGTTTTTGTCACGCCCCGATGCGGAATATCGGAACGCGAGGCAGTTGCAAGAAAAGGGTATAGGGTGAATACTAGACATCAAACCATTTCAAAATGAATAGTGATAAAGCAAATTCATTTCATTAATACTTCTCAATGCCTAGTTATAACCACTAATATCAGAGCTAATCTATGGGGCCCGATTTCATTGGAATAAAGCAAAAGACTAAACTTCAAACCTAACTACTACAATGCTAACATAGCAAGGACACTAGGGTACTCATGACATCACTCCAGGTCGTTCCCGTCCTCTTGAGTGTATGGTTCATCCTCGGTCTCACCTGAGAACACAACGACAAATAATGCAGGGTGAGCGAACATCGCCCAGTAGGACTTAAATCTCAGGCTCAAGCAGGCTTTAAGTAATTAATGCATTAAAGGCAGAGTAACTAATGATAGAGCGAGAGAGAGTGTCAAGTAAAATATAGCAGGACAGTACGTGAACGAAATAGCAAGACTTTCCAATTATAGATTTCCAAGAATAGCACAAGTGTCGGGAATAGCACCATAATAGCAAGATAGCACAATGTCAAGTATAGCAGGATGGCCATGGTACAAAACTAAACGAGTTAGCATAGCACTTGTTGTCAATAGAACAAGAGAGAACATAGCACTTTTGATTGTCATTTAGATAGTCATGATAGATAGCACTTTTGATTGTCATTTAGATAGTCACGATAGATAGCACTAGAGTGTATGCCAAACACTCTGATCATTTAACTCCCATGGGCACTAGCACTTTCGGGCACACATCCAGGACCAGATCGGGACCTTTATATATTGCCTGGCATTAGTTATATTGTTTATCTTTAGACAATCAGTCAATAGCCAATATAGAGTACCAAGAAGTAGATGAGATCACTAGATGAATAGATGAGATAGTAGAGTGAATGCGAATAGATGAGCGAGTAGAGTACAGATGAGAGCTAGTAGACATTGCACATAACGCGACGAGTAAACAGGCGATAGTAACAGTTGCACAACACGCGCACTGGTGTGGCAGTCAGGTGGAACTCACGCCTCCTGTTAGCACAGGTCACAGGTCCAGGTCCGTGATTCAAGACAAGAGTGATTTTCTAATAGCCGTTTGGACCATATTGATCCCTAATGGGTGTAACAGGTGTTAGGGTACAAACGGCTCATCGACCATGTGGGAATCCATGGACAGAGAAGACTTACGGAGGCCTTGAACAAAGACTTACTAGTCCGACAAAAGGAGTTTCCGACGGAGAGTTCATCCAAGTCAAGAAAGAGTGTATATAGAAACAAGAGCTCGACGTTCTAGAGGAGTTCTAGAACAGTGGAGTGTCGATATCGATATTCCCAAAACATCGCGAGAAATGATAGACACGTATAGGGTAATTTAATTACATAAATTACCAGGTGTGTTATGAAATAGTTCATGCCAAATTTGCCATAATTGGATGGTTCAAAATGTGTGTATGGTCATGAGATTGTAGATAGAAAGGATCATGTGCATGTATTTTAATCATACAAAATATTCAATTTATAACAAGTGTTATTTTCTGTGTGTATTACTGTACGCAAGAGTACAATCACTGTAGATAATCAAGCATTGTTGAGACAGGGGTTTATTGCAAAAGAACCCAGATCGCGACGTACCTTGATGAGGGCGCGACGGGGTCAATGAGATTGCGACAGGGTCTGGTACAGGTCGCGATAGGCTTATCGGTTCGGGAAGGCAGATCGCGACGGGATCGCATGAGGGTCGCGACGGCCTAGTCAGAAGATCGCGACGACAGTTCTATCGTGATCATATCGCGATAAAGCGCTCTATCACGATGGCCTTGTGAATGCGCGGCCTATCGGGTCGTCGCATTCACAGGGTCTGCGCCCAGTCCGAACAGGGAAAGGACATTACATTAGTTTGTGGGCCAGAACTTACCCTATTTGACACAGGGTGATTAAAAAATTCACAACTAATTGTATAGACAACGAAAAATCATGAAACTAGTTGTAAAACGACCTAGACATGCATGGGTAGTTACAATAAATAGGAATTGGAAAACAATCAGGGTTTGGACATGTCTTGAACACGGGTATTCATGAAGAACATGAAACAGTACGTAGTTGAGATCAATGATTAATTCGCAAGATAGGATGAATCAAATTAGGGCTTTTAGGGGCAACAGATGTTAACATGCATCAGTTCCTACAGTAAAAATCTCGTGACATGGGGTGGAGTAGACAAGGAGATCAAGAATTTAGAAGAGGGTTCGGGGTCATGTAAGTTGCAGAACTTGAAAAATCAAGAACGAAAGATATGCTCGATGAAAAATTATGAAACCAAAGGGCTTTTGTTCCTGATAGATGAGACATCCTACAGAAAAAGTTTCATGGTTTATGCTCGTGAGAATGCCTACCTTTGATTGTTTTCCTCTTCTAGGGTTAAGACTTGAAGAACTCGGGGAAGAACTTGAGAGATCCTTCCTCTCCACGAATTCTCCTCTCTTGGCCTTTCCTCCCGGTCCAGAAACCTCTTGGCACGAGCTAGGGCCGGCCATGAGGGTTTGAGAGAAGTATTTAAGCTTCTCTTTATTCCCTTTCCTAGTTTAAGTCTAATTCCTATTAAATTCTGAATTTCCTATTTCCTCTCCCCTTTTTAAGCAAGAGATCTTCCTATTTGGGTTGGGAGAGAGAGGATTTTGTGGCCAACCATTAGGGTAGGTTTAGGAATCCCAATCCACTTAAACTCTATTTTTAATGCATTAAATATCTCTTTTCTATTTTAGTAATATTTTAGTTACGAATTTTGGGTACTTCTCTATTATTCCCCTTTTAAAAATCCATATTTTAGCCCACTAATTTCTAATGAGTCCATTTAATAAAGCCCATTACTTATTTTCATTTGATGGGCTTTATTTAATTCTCTTTTCTTGACTTTATAATTACTTTTATTTATTATTATTATTATTTTGAAAAATCCAAGTTGCTACATCCTCCCCCTCTTAAAAAGAATTTGGTCCTCAAATTCATGTGATCATTCAGGAGAGAATGTCTTACCGAAAAGAGCCGGGTAGTTCCGTCTGATGATTCCCTCCGATTCCTAGGTTGCCTCTTCCACTCCACGATTATTTCATAGGACTTTAATTACATGGATGGGACGATTCCTGAATTGTTGTACTTTCCGTTCCAGTATCTTGACTGGCTTCTCTTCGTACGTCACATCTTTGTTCAATATCAACTTCTCGTGGCGAATGATGTGCGTGGGGTCGTACACATATTTCCTAAGCATGGAAACATGGAACACATTGTGTACACATGACAAGTTCAGTGGCAACGCCAGTCGATATGCAACCTCACCAACCCTTTCGAGTACTTCAAAAGGACCGATGAATCTAGGGTTGAGCTTTCCCTTTACACCGAATCTTTGGATGCCACGAGTAGGTGACACTTTTAGAAATACATGATCACCCACTTGGAATTCCAGATCTCGCTTCTTTTGTCGGCGAAGATCTTCTGTCTGGATTGGGTAATTTTGAGCCAATCTCTGATTACCTGAATGTCCCTTGTGGTACGTTGCACCATGTCTGGGCCTAGCCATTGCTGTTCTCCAACTCATGTTAGTTATGGGTGTCCTCAAGCCAATCATAACTTGTACAATCTTGTTCTTTGATAATAATAATAAGGCTTTTATATTCATTATGTGTAATTCGTTTATCGTTTCATTATGAAGTCCATGAATATACGCAATGGATATTAATTATGATGAGATCATAACAATGAGATTAATATCCTTAAACGTATATTCTTAATTGTTCCTAGTCAGGGGATATCCGAGAAGGACATCGGATATCCGGTTAGGCTAGTACAGGTTGCACCTGCTCATATGATGAGGGTGGCTGGTCTCATAGTCACTTGTGTGGAGACACTAAGGTGAATTTGTAGGTGCTCATTGGAGAATGAGTTCACTGAACTGATCCGTTATGAATCATTGGATGGTAATATTACCTTACTGTCAACCAGCTAGATTCATTGTCACAGTGGCGTGATTGGTCCTTAGACCTGAGACACCAAGGACACCTTGTTGGTGGACTTCTGGGTTTTGACCTTGACTTATAGATCTCTAGCCATGAGGTCTTAATCAGTTAAGTGATCGGATCTAGCGGAATACCTTCGAAGGTGATTGTGTGGTCAATATGGGATCGCTCGCTCTCGGTAATAGGAGAGTGAATGCTCTACGGAAGGATGCCTGATAGTCCCTGGCCAAGGCAAGACTACTTATCAGAAAAGGAGTTTTCTGATATTGTTATGCGGCATCTAAACCAAGTGAGTACACACATTAGGGTTTGACAGTTGACCATACCCTAAGTGCACTCGGGAGCATTGTACGAGCGAAGGATTATAGTCACATGGTAACTGATGATACAAAAGGTTCCTTGAATGGGTTGCTGAACCCCAATGCTTTCCAGGATCAAGTGGTGTTGCTTGACACCCAACTTGATTGGAAGCCCAGTCAATTATCGTGAGACGATAATTGATTGTGTAATTAATTAATATGAGATGTTAATTAATTACCATAAGTCAATAAAGAGTTATTGAGCTTAATGGGCTGAAAACTGGCCTAGCAGTTGGGCCTAGAGGGTCACACGCATAAGAGTTCCGAGCAGACTGGGCAAGGTGTTCTTTATAGACAATGACTGGGTTTTTATGAAAAACTGCGGTGTCTATAAAAATACGCTGAGAGTTAAACCCTGGCCGCCCCCCTTCTCTCTCTCTCCCAGGGCACCCCCCCCACCCTCTCTCTCCTCTCTCCGAAAGATGGTGGAGCTGAGATCCGGGAGACGCGTGGAGAACGAGGAGATCCCGTCTGCGTCCGGAGCTCGCGTGGATACGTCTAGAGGCCGGACACTTGAACGGCTTGAAGCACCGGCGCCTCCTGCACCACCTCCTCCCCGGATACGGGAGTTACGCAACCCCACAAAGGTAAAGATGAGATCTGTCTGTCTGCGGGTTCACATTTTGTTCGATCCGACCGCCGACAATGATATCTATCTGTGGAAATCGCGTTTCCGCTGCGCCCCGATCGTTTCCTTACACCTCATTCCAGCATGCAGGGGATCTACAGTTCCTTCCGTAGAGCGGTTCGAATGGTGCCATCTTAATGCTTGCCTGATAACTGTTGTTATAGGCGAACTCGATTAGTGGTAGGTACTCATTGCAATAAGCTTGAAAATCTATAGTGCAAGCTCTCAACATGTCTTCCACTATTTGGTTGGTTCTTTCAGTTTGCCCATCGGTTTGTGGATGGAATGGGGTACTAAAGTTGAGTTTAGTACCCAGTGCACCTTGCAGTTCTTTCCAAAAATGAGATGTGAATCTCGGATCTCGATCCGAAACAATAGATGATGGAATGCCATGTAGTCTTACAATCTCCTTGACGTATAAGGCAGCTAGTACCTCTACTGACCACTTACTCTTTATAGGCAAAAAGTGGACGGATTTGGTTAGTCGGTCCACAATGACCCATATGGCGTCGAGTCCACCACGAGTCTTGGGTAAACCCATGATGAAGTCCATGCCAATGCTTTCCCATTTCCATTCCGGAATATCTAGCGGTCTGAGTACACCCGCAGGGCGCAGGGTTTCGCTTTTACTTGTTGGCAAGTAAGGCAGTGAGCGGCATGTTCAGCTACCTCTCTTTTCATGTTCGGCCACCAAAACTTTCTTTTCATATCTTGATACATTTTGGTACCTCCTGGATGAATAGTATACTTTGTCTTGTGAGCTTCATCCATTAGTCTTCTCTTTAGTTCTTCATTGTCGGGAACACATGTCCTTCCTTGAAAGACAAGCCTTCCGTCTTCAGTCATTGCAAAGTCCGGTCTTTCAGTTAGAGTTTCTTTGATGCGGACTAAGAATGGATCATCGCCTTGTTGAGTTTTGATCTCCTCTAGAGATCATTGAATCTTGATATTGGCAACCAAGACTCGATCATCTCTATGTTCGATATTTAAGTCTAACCTTGCGAATTGTTCTAGTAGTGCATCTCGCCAAGGACTAGACTTGAGACAAATGCCATTGGCTTCCTACTAAGAGCATCAGCCACGACATTCCCTTGCCTGGGTGGTATTGGATGTGGAAGTCGAAATCTTTCAAGTATTCCAGCCATCTCCTTTCTCATGTTGAGTCCTTCTGAGAGAATAAATACTTCAGACTTTTATGGTCTGAGTAGACAATGAATTGCTCGCCGTATAGATAGTGTCTCCAAATCTTCAAGGCGAAGACCACGGCAGCCAGCTCGAGATCATGTACAGGGTAGTTGACTTCATGTGTCTTCAGTGTCTTGAAGAATAGGCGATGACCTTCTCCTTTGCATGAGTACACATCCTAGCTCGATTCCTGAGGCATCGGTGTAGACAGAGAAACCTTCTCCCTCAATGGCAGAGCAAGAACAGGTGCTGAGGTAAGACAGTCCTTGAGGGTTTGGAAACTTTTATCACACTCTTTACTCCAGGAGTATGGATCTCCTTTCGTGTCAGACGCGTGAGAGGAACAACGATCCTTGAGAAGTCCTTGATGAATCACCTGTAGTAGCCAGCCAGTCCTAGGAAGCTTCTTATCTCGGTGACATTAGTTGGTCTCTCCCAGTTGAGTACAACTTCGACTTTGGAGGGATCAACAGAGATGTCGTCCTTTGAGATGACATGGCCCAAGAAGGATACTTCTTCGAGCCAGAACTCACACTTGCTAAGCTTTGCGTACAGCTGGTTGTCTCGCAAAACTGTAGTGCTATCTTTAGGTGTTCTTCATGCTCTTCCTTGGTCTTGGAGTATATGAGGATGTCGTCGATAAAGACAACCATGAACTTATCGAGGTATGGCCGATATATGTTGTTCATGAGTTGCATAAAGGCTGCAGAAGCATTGGTTAGACCAAACAGCATAACGACGAATTCATAATGTCCATACCTGCTCCTGAAAGCCGTTTTGAAAATATCGTCATCCTTGATCCTCATTTGGTGATAGCCAGATCGAAGATCGATCTTGGAGAAATATTGCGCTCCAAAAAGATTTGGTCAAATAGTTCATCGACCCTAGGCAATGGGTATTTGTTCTTGATGGTAAGCTGATTGAGTTGTCGATAGTCGATGCACAGCCTCATCGATCCATCTTTCTTCTTTACGAATAGCACAGGTGCTCCCCATGGGGAAGTACTTGGTCTGATGAACCCTTTTATAATAGCTCCATCAGTTGCACCTTCAATTCCTTCAGCTCGGCAGGTGACATCCGTATGGTTGACGCGATACCGGTGTGGCTCCAGGAATCAACTCAATGGCGAAGTTGATATCTCGTTTAGGGGGAATCCCTGGCAGGTCTTCGGGGAAACATCTGGATAGTTCTGTACTATATGTATGTCTTCTATCTTGGAACCCTTTTTTTTCACTACTACGGCTGCTAGGAAAGCAATACACCTTTCCTCATCATGTTGTGGGCTTTTATGGCGGAGACTAGAGACATCCGTCTCTTATGTCTAATCCCGGAGAATGCCAGTTTAGGAAAGTCACTAAAGTTAACCTTCCCTTTCTTACAATCGACACTTGCCCCATATGCAGACAACCAGTCGGCTCCCAAAATTACATATAGCCTTCCATGGACATACACACCAGTCGGCTTTTAGGTTATGGTCTCCGATCATTACATCGGCAGAGGGAAAGTATTTATTCAATTTCTCCTTTCCCCTAGTGGCGTTGTGACAGAGAACTCACACCCATGGATATGGTTTAGCAGTCACCGTATCAGCAAAGTTTTGAGATATAAATGAATGAGTGGTTCCACTATCAAATAAAACGAATGCTGATAATGAGAAAACTTGAAGGGTACCTTCTACCACGCCACCCTCCATAGCAGGTTCCTCATCATGTAGAGCTTGCAGTCGGCCTTGTTTCTTAGGCGCATTAGGGCGCCTTTCATTCTCTTTCAGTAGTGGGCACTCAGGGATACGGTGCTCGCGACTTCCGCAGCGCAGACATGCGCCGGCTTTCCTCCAGCATTCATCAGCCATGTGACCAGGTTGTCACAGTGTTTGCAGTGGCTCTTCATTGGAGTGTGGGTACGAAAACCTTGGGTTTCCTTTCTTGGCTAGATCCCTCCGTGATTTGAAGGGACGCTTCTTGCCATTGGTAGGCTTAGCAGATGACTGACCGAGGTTACTTCCTTCTTGATGAACTTCCCTTTTATACGGTCGGTGAAGTCCGTAGCATCTTCTAGCAGCTGAGCCCTCTTCACCATCTCGGCGTAGGTCGGGATGTCGAAAGGTGCGAGTTGAGTGATGTAGTGGGGCTTAAGGCCGTTTAGAAAGCGCTTAGCCTTCACCTTTCAGTGTTCACCAGATGTACACATAGCGTGCCAGTCTAGAGAATTGGGCTTCATATTCGGCCACAACAAGCTCCGCTGTTTAAGAGCAACAAATTCCATAGCCTTCCTTTCTTGAACACGCTCGGAGAAGTATTTGGAGTTGAATGCTTCTTTAAACTCGTTCCAGGTGAATTGCCCATTTTCTCTAGTAGCTTCCACCGACTCCCACCAGGCGCGGGCGTCCTTCTCCAGTTGGAACGTGGCAAGTAGTAGCTTGTCCCCCGCTGCGCATTGTAGACACGGAAAATTCTTTCCGTCTCTTGGAGCCAGTGCTCAGCTTCATCCGGATCCGTGGATCCGCTAAACCTAGGTGGGTTTAGACTTCTGAAGTTGCGATGCAGGTCGCCTGCACCACGATTGCCGCCTCCTTGAGTGGCTTGCACAATGGCGCGTGTCAGTTCCTGGATGGTTTGTTGCATGCCCCTCATTTGAGCACGTTCGGCCGTCATCTTGATTGCTTAGTTCCTACAAAATAACATCTTGTCATGATATCGATATGGACTTAAATTTGTGCGTGTGTGAGTTTATTTTAACTAGTTACCTTGGCTCTAACCTCACTCACATAGGTGGATAATTGACTCTAGTCGAGGCAGGTTAATCTAGATCATCTGTACTAAGAATAACCTAGGCTCTGACACCACAAAACTGTCACGCCCCGACGCGGAATATCGAAACGCGAGGTAGTTGCAAGAAAAGGGTATAGAGAGAATACTAGACATCAAACCATTTCAAAATGAATAATGATAAAGCAAATTCAATTCATTAATACTTTTCAATGCCTAGTTACACACACTAATATCAGAGCCAATCTATGGGGCCCTATTTCATTGGAATAAAGCAAAAGACTAAACTCAAACCTAAAACTACAAATGCTAACATAGCAATAGGACACTAGGGTACTTATGACATCACTCCAGGTCGTTCCCGTCCTCTTGAGTGTATGGTTCATCCTCGGTCTCACTGATAAAGTGAACATCGCCCAGTAGGACTTAAATCTCAGGCTCAAGCAGGCTTTAAGTAATTAATGCATTAAGGCAGAGTAACTAATGATAAAGCGAGAGAGAGTGTCAAGTAAAATATAGCAGGAAGTACATGAACGAAATAGCAAGACTTTCCAATTATAGACTTCCCAGAATAGCACAAGTGTTGGGAATAGCACCATAATAGCAAGATAGCACAATGTCAAGTATAGCAAGATGGCCATGGTACAAATAGCACAACGAGTATAGCATAGCACTTTGTTGCCAATGGACAACGAGAGAACATAGCACTTTGATTGTCATTTAGATAGTCACGATAGATAGCACTTTTGATTGTCATTTAGATAGTCACGATAGATAGCACTTGAGTGTAATGCCAAACACCTGATCATTTAACTCCCATGGGAACTAGCACTTTGGGCGCACATCCCAGGACCAGATCGGGCCCTTTATATATTGCCAGGCATTAGTTATATTGTTTATCTTTAAACAATCAGTCAATAGCCAATATAGAGTACAAAGAAGTAGATGAGAGCACTAGATGAATAGACGAGATAGTAGAGTGAACGTGAATAGATGAGCGAGTAGAGTACATATGAGAGCTAGTGGACATTGCACGTAACGCGTCGAGTAAACAGGTGATAGTAACAGTTACACAACACGCGCACTGGTGTTGGCAGTCAAGTGGAACTCATGACCCTACCACTGGCTATGTTAAGCACAAGTCCAGAGGTTTGGCGTGATTCAAGACAAGAGTGATTTTCTAATAGCGTTTGGACCATATTGATCCTTAATGGGTGTAACAGGTGTTAGGGTACAACCGGCTCGTCGACCATGTGGGAATCTATGGACAGAGGAGACTTCGGAGGCCTTGAACAAAGACTTACTAGTCCGACAAAAGGAGTTTTCGACGGAGAGTTCGTCCAAGTCAAGAGAGAGTGTATATAGAAACAAGTGCTCGACGTTCTAGAGGAGTTCTAGAACAGTGGAGCGTCGATATGATATTCCCAAAACATCGCAAGAAACGATAGACAAGTATAGGTAATTAATTACATAAATTACCAGGTGTATTATGAAATAGTTCATGCCATAATTGGATTGGTTCAAAATGTGTGTATGTGTCATGAGATTGTAGATAGAAAGGATCATGTGCATGTATTTTAATCATACAAAATATTCAATTTATAACAAGTGTTATTTTCAGTGTGTATGACTGTTACGCAAGAGTACTATCACTGTAGATAATCAAGCATTGTTGAGACAGGGGTTATTGCCAAAAGAACCCAGATCGCGACATACCCTGATGAGGGTCACGACGAGGTCAACTGAGATTACAACAGGGTCTGGTACAGGTCGCGACAGGCTTATCGGTTTGGGCAGGCAGATCACGACGGGATCGCATGAGGGTCGCGACGTCCTAGTCAGAAGATTGCGACGACAGTTTGTAATCACGGGGATTGTGCCCCCCCTCAACATGCAAACACGTATTAAATCTAATGGCATGGAAAATAGGATGTGATCGCCTCCTAGAAAGTTGCCTAATGAGTAGAAAAAAATGTGAGGGGCTAACTATTCTAGGAAAGGGAGAGAGAATGGAGGCGGACCTGGTATCGCGGCAGTCTCACCGGCCGCGATGGTGCTGGTAACGCGTCGCTCTATCCGGACGCGTCTCCTTGTCGCGTCGCCCTCCGCCGTCGCGTTCTCTGTTGTACGGGAGATTGATGGTTGGACCTTCTTCCCGTCCTCCAGCCGGCCGAAGGATGAGAGCTCTCGTGGGAAATAGTTTGGGTGCCTGCCAAAATAAAGAAGAAACAACAAAAGCCCTATTAGAATGAGTTAAGAGTAGTATCCATTCAAAAATGAAAAGAAGGGAAGAGCATGGCGGGAATGAACCTGGGGGGTTTTTAAACCCCTAGGGTGTGTGAAAATGTGGAGGGAAAGTGGTATGCAACCTATCTAGAAATAACATAAAAGCATGAGGAAATAGAGGGAATGGGAAGGAGAGGGGGATGAGCCCCATGAGGGCGACTCCCTGACGTGGATGGAGTCCCAAATGTTGTGCAATGGCTTCTGGAAGGGGTTGGAGTCGCCGTCCTTACGCTCCACGCTCCATGGATGATGAAATGAGCAAGCTTTGTGGAGTGGAATGTGAAGGAAGGAGTGGAAATGGGAGGGCTACGAGGCTAAGTATAACTCAATGGAGAATTCGGCAACCCTTCGGGGTGAAAATCGGAGCTCCCCATTCATGAGGAGAGGACCTTGCTTTTTATAGATTTTGAGTGAGAATATCTCATAAAAATAGATAATAAGTAAAATGGGAGATAAATGTCAGTCAAAATCACATGGGAGAGTCCTTAGGATCCCAAGAGAGTCCCTAGGGCCCAAATCTCGCCCAAGGGGTTGAGATATTCCTGGGGATAAAGATAAACCCATGGGAGGATAAATAGGAGTTGGTTGCAGAGGCCAACATGCGCAGCTGCTGTCGCGGCGCATCGTAGGGCCGCGACATGGAGACGCGACGGGGAGGGGCGTCGCGACAGTATGCCCACGTGCATGGATGTGCATGGGCTGTCGCGGCTGCCGTGGCGACGCGACACTGAGACGCGGTGCTACGATACGACGCGTCAAGGAAGTCATTTATTTGTGAATTATCAGCCAATCATGTGAAAGGATAATGGTTATTTAGGCTAAGGACTCTCAAAGTGATAATGGTTGGGATTTCAAGGCAATTTGAGTTGTTAATGGGCTCAAAAAAAGGCTAATGATGGGCTCAAGGTGAGTGACCAACTAGGGGCTCACTAAGATAACAAGAAATATGGTTCAACTCATTAGTCAGAATCGGGTGTCTACACAGTTCTGTCGCGATCATATCACGACAGAGCGCTCTATCGCGACGGCCTTGTGAACGTGGCCTATCGGGCCATCGCGTTCACAGGGTCTGGGCCCAGTCCGAACAGGGAAAGGACATTACATTGGTTTGCGGGCCAGAACTTACCCTATTTGACACAGGGTAATTCAGAAATTCACAACTAATTGCATAGACAACGAAAAATCTTGAAACTAGTTGCAAATGACCTAGACATGCATGGGTACTTACAATAATAGGAATTGGAAAACAATCAGGGTTTGGACATGTCTTGAACATGGGTATTCATGAAGAACATGAAACAGTACGTAGTTGAGATCAATGATTAAATTCGCAAGATAGGATGAATCAAATTTAGGGCTTTTAGGGGCAAAAGATGCCTAACATGCATCAGTTCCTACAGTAAAAATCTCGTGGCATAGGGTGGAGTATGCAAGGAGATCAAGAATTTAGAAGAGGGTCGGGGTCATGTAAGTTGCAGAACTTGAAAAATCAAGAATGAAAGATATGCTCGATGAAAAATTATGAAACCAAAGGGATTTTGTTTCCTAATAGACGAGACATCCTACAGAAAAAGTTTCATGGTTTATGCTCGTGAGAATGTCTACCTTGATCGTTTTCCTCTTCTAGGGTTAAGACTTGAAGAACTCGGGAAGAACTTGAGAGATCCTTCCTCTCCATGAATTCTCTCCTCTTGGCCTTTCCTCCTGGTCCAGGAACTCTGGCACGAGCTAGGGCTGGCCATGAGGGTTTGAGAGAAGTATTTAAGCTTCTCTCTATTCCCTTTCCTAGTTTAAGTCTAATTCTATTAAATTCTGAATTTCCTATTTTCCTCCCCCTTTTTAAGCAAGAGATCTTCCTATTTGGGTTGGGAGATAGAGGATTTCATGGCCAACCCATTAGGGTAGGTTTAGGAATCCCAATCCAACTTAACTTCTATTTTTAATGCATTAAATACCTCTTTTCTATTTTAATAATATTTTAGTTACGAATTTGGGTACTTCTCTATTATTCCCCTTTTAAAAACCCTATTTTAACCCACTAATTTCTAATGGGTCAATTTAATAAACCCATTACTTATTCCATTTGATGGGTTTATTTAATTCTCTTTTCTTGATTTTATAATTACTTTATTTTTATTATTATTTTATTATTGTTTTGAAAAATCCATGTTGCTACATTTTTGTTACTATGAGATGCTTATAGTTGATAGAGTGATTCTAGCTACCTATCAGTTGTGTGGATTTGCACAGGAGTGGTGAAGACTCAAGATGCAGATGGTATTTGCTGGAAGAACAGAGGATACATCACCTGGTCAGAGTTCTTGGAGGTATTTAATGATACCTTTTTTTCAGTTCAGATACACGGGCAAAGAGGGAGCAGTTTCGAACATTGCAGCAAGGGAATCTGTCAATATTAGAATATCAGATGAGGTTTATGGCTTTGAGTAGATATGCTCCTTCTGTAGTCACGGATAATGATATGATGGTGGAATATTTATTCGAGGACTGCGATCAGAGTTATAGGATGCGGTGATTCCCCTTATGTGTAGACCAGTGGAGGAAGCAGTACATAGGGCAGCTATACTTGAGAGGGCTGTATAGGCTAGACAGTCAGGAGGGACAGGTAGTTCCAACTTCCGTAATAATACACAGGTATCAGCAAGGGTAAGGCACTGTTGGAGCATAATCTCATCATCGGATTTGCCAAGTGGGGTAACAAATTGAATAAGATATTTAGAGGATGAGGTGGTGGTAGGCAACAGGGTTTCCAACAGGGTGTTCAGCAAGGCCGAGGTTTCAGGCCAGCTCCAGAAGAGTCGCAGCAGAGCACAGTAGGGCAGCCCGCAGCTTTTAATCTAGGTTTCAGTGTGGTTATTGTGGGAAGCCAGGGTATTTAGCTAAAAATTGTCCCCTTCTACGAGATTACAGTTATGGAAGAGGGGTACAGCAGCAGCAGCGTATCAGTAGCCAGTAGCGGAGCGAGGTAGAGGTCCACCTTTTAGAGGGGACGAGGTCGAGTTATGGCTGCTACCAGAGCATAGGTGGAGGCATCCAACCTGATTGATGGTATATTACCTGTAATGACACGATCTTTTCGGATCCTTGTTTAGTAGTTCTGGCATGGTGCTCTTGACCAAGAGGTGGTCATTGGCCTTGTTTGTGGTTTTTGTGCATGGTGTGTGGTGTTGTGGGCCGAAGGTTTCAGCCCAAATAGCTCACTGGTTCTGTCTATGAAACACGACAGAGGCAGTCGTCGTGATTTGAAATGCGACGGTCTCTCCTGTCGCGATTCATAGAACCGCCTTTGTGTTTAGCGGCGCTTTGGGCTTTGATTTGCGACGGTTAGGGTCATCACATTTACTCTTAAACGGGACGTCTGACTACGTCGTGATTTTGAACCATGGCTTAATTGCTTGTTTCGCCCAGACAGAGCAAAGGAGCTCTGTCCAGGCGAAGGAGGGAGGTTGCTGTCGTTTTCCTCGGTGATTTGGCCTTCTGGTGGTTCGTACGACACGAGTTCCACGTGAGGATGGCGTCCGGAGCGTGGGTGCGCCGGAGGCGAGGTGTTTTTTGCATCCTTCGGCTTATTCAGTGGTAGGGAGACCCCCCTTCTTGTTTAATTTGCTTTAAATGGTTAAGGGGTGCAATCCATGTGGGGTGGTGTGTGTACTATTGTATGGTTTTCATACTACTGTTTAATGGCTATGTGAATGAGATTTGAGTGTGTTTTCTACCGGAGAAGGTGGGCTCGGCCGTTGAGGAGTCCACTGTCGCGTTTGAAACGCGACGGGGTTCACCGTCGCGTTCATGGCATGAACGCGACATAGTGGGCCGTCGCAATTTAGGCTTTAATCTAACTACTGTTTTCACGATGACATGGGTCGTCGCGATTTGAACTTCGACTGTCAGTTTGACCAAAGGCGACACACTGGGCCGTCGCAATTCTGTCGCGACGTTGGGCTCTATCGCATAAAGGTTTTGAATTGTGTCTGGACAAGTCGTCATGATTTGAAAGGCGACGCCTGTGTCCGTCGTGTTTTAGCTTCCGTGGGGTAAGTGTGTGCTTGGGCAGTGAGGGTCTGTTGGGACCTAGCCCTGGTCTTTTGCTGTCTTTTAAAGGTTACTTAAGATGGTAATGTTAGTAAAGCATGTGTAAGGTCAAGAGTTAGCGTATGGCCAGCTAATGGTTATGGTATATTAAGTTATGGGATTATTATCCTTTGTATTTAATGTTGCTATGGAGGTCATGGGATGACCAATGACATGCAAAGTTATTATATGATAATGTGATTATGTATATATCAGTGTATGTTGGCTTGGAGGTCATATGGTGACCAGTGACAAGCTAACTATGATATGATATCATGGTTTATAATAGAGATTGTAAAAACATATCATGGTTTATGTGGTTGCCAAGTTTGGTGGTCCGGAGCCTATTCTGGAATACCTCTTCAGTTGGGTACCCCAGGTTCCCTGGTGAGCCAGGCACGTGTGTTGTGCTCGGGGCTGTCCCGGTATGGTGTGTACCACTGAGGTCTAAATCGTCTTTTGGACCCTCACTCCTGTGTTTGAGTTGTATGTCTGGCTGAGGAAAGACGACTAGGGGTAGCGACTTTGTGTTTGTGGGTGTGCAGTTGCTTGTAGCATGCTCGTGGTTGGAGGACAGACACCAGTAGACGTACTGGTCCCAGCTAGTCTTGTGTTCCAGTGCCTCACTTTAAGGAGTTCGGGACGGAGTCCTAAAGGTGTCAGGTGTGGACCTGCAGCTATGTGGCCTGTAGGTGTGGTGTTAGTTGGTCTCCACAGTTGGTTTGTCTTACTGTGTGTTTGTGGAGCTGTAGCTAGACTGTGTGGTCGTGACTACAAGACTGAGAGGTGGTCTGTGTTGTGTGTCGGGTGGATATTGGTCATGAACCAGTAGTCGTTTCCGTGTGCTGGCATGGTTCCTTTTCGACTCATGCTTGCCACTGGTTGCGACATGTGTGTGTGACTTGCTAGTTGAGGTTTTACCCATTGTGGGTGCCCTCGTGGTGGCACAGTTCTGGTTGTGGTTCCGTTGTGGTACCTCGTGGAGGTAGGTACCTGTACCTTCATGGGTAGCTTTTGTTGTGGTACATCATGTACCAGCCTCTTCAGGTGTTGAGATGGACTTGTGTTCCGTGGAGCTCATGTGGTGTGACCTTCCACACGCTGCGTTTACCCTACTTCGAGTAAGCTTAGATTATGGTTTTATAGTATGGTGGATTGGCATGTTGATGCCAGCCCTGCTACTCTACGTGGGTGGAATGCCTGTGAGGCTTATAGCTTAGACGGTTGCCTATGAGACTTATAGCAGAGGCCGTGGTTTGCCCGTGAGACTTGTAGCCTAGGCAGTAGTCTGCCGGTGAGGCTTGTGATCAAGGCGTCCTAGTTATTGGGCGAACTAGTAGTATTAAGCTAGTCCTGTGGCTTCCTCTTACTTTTCGAAGCTTGGGTTAGTTGGTGTGTTTATATTTAACTGCAGTTTAATTATGCTTTGAGTAAGCATGTTGTGGTTTGGCTATCTGTGTTGCCAGTGAGACCCTTTGGGGTTGAGGTCTCTTTCTATTTTTAGGTGTTGTTTTTTAGAGGTCCTGCTGAGCTAGTGACTTGTTGAGGCTCACTCCCTTACAGTCTTTTCAGGTGCTAGCCGTGTGTGTGGCTTGTAGTGGCATTATGGCAGACTTGTACCACCAGTAGTAGAGTTAGTTGTGTCGGTGTGAGCTTGCGCTCCCTCAGTGTAGCAACCTTGATTTTTAAATACTAAATAAATAAAAAATTTATTTAAATAAATAAATTAAATTCATTTAATTAGAATAAAGGGAGAATACATAGAATAAAAGGAAATTTAAGCATTTCCTGTTAAGCTAAATTATTAATGGGTTACTCTAATAACCCAAACCCAATAGATTGGGCCCAAATAGGGATAGCCCATGATGGAATGAGATTTAATGAAGTGAATTTCACATTTAAAATATGAATAAATGGAAAAATGTTAAGATAATACTAAATAACTCATAAATATCCGAATTAAGAGTCCTTACCTCATCCTAACCCTTTGGCCACGAATTTAAACTCTCTTCCCTACCCATTAGGTGGATAAATGGTAGAAAATTATGGATAATTATGAATTTTCGAAATTTAGGAGAGGAGGAGAGAGTTTGAAGTATATTGGACTCTCATAACCATCAAAGCACCCCATTTTTCATCCCCACCAAGCCCTAGACAGCATTGGAACCCTAGAGGACAGAGAGGAGGTGATTTTGGGCGAGAAGCTTGGAGGAGAAGGGCTGGAGTTCGGTTTCTTCATCATTTTTTTCATCTTCAAACTAGGGTTTTCTTACTCCACGAAAATGGTAGGCAATCTCTCAAGCTAAATTCCTGTAAAAATTACCCTAAGTAGATTTCATGAACCTCTTCAAAATCCCTCTAGTTTCGTTGTATTTTGCTCATCCATTTAGGTGAATTAATTGCTTGAACCTTGCTGTTATCATGAACTCGAATTCTCATGTTTGCTCTATACCCCCGCATGTACTTGTTCTCATGCCATGAGAAAATTCTCATTAATACTACATCATATTAGTTTTCAAATGCCCCTAATTTTGCTCTATTTCGATCTCCCATGAGGGAGAATTAATTCTTTGAATCTCTGTCAGATCCATGCACCTGACCCTTCATGTTTGCTTGTGAACCTTGTGTATACTTGACTTCATACCATGATAAAATTCTCATAAATACTACATCTTATTAACTTTCGAACGCCTCTAGTTTCAAAAATTTTCATCATGTATCCATCGTTAATTAATTTGTTGAACCTTGACTACACATGTTTAGGTCACTGAAAAGTAACCTAATCAAAGCATGTCTAAACTTGTCTATTTTCAAATTAACCATACATGTTGATAGATCTACGTGTCTATTTTCATTTAAAACTAGTTTCGTGATTTTTGGATCATCATATGATTTTATATTGAATTTAAAAGTACCATGTGTCAAATAGGATCGGCCCTAGAAAAAGGGATAAAGGGCCGGACTCTCCTGATATCATGACGGCGCGACCAACCGCGATATCAGCTGGGTCGCGCCCTGCTATCACGTCGCATTAAGAACACGGCGACCTAAGCCGCTGTAATTCCCACCCCGAACCGGGCCAAACCGGCTGGTTCACAGGCCGCGCCGGGCCGCACCGTCGCGATGTGAATCGTGACGGGCCCCTCCGCCGCGATTTCACAATTTCGGCCAGCACTCGATAATTGCATTTATACCCTATTCTATTTACCATTTAACCCTTACTTAAGCTAAATCATATACTAATAAGACTATTCTTTACCTGAATGACATTAAATGACATTAATTAATAATTCTTGGTAATTAAAAGCTATTTGCACAATTTACCATATTCTCAAGATTTCTATACACTTGCACACTCATAACGTTATTAATTGCCATTGGACCCTAATAAATTATTCAATAATATATCTGGTAAATTAGTGAAATAAATGACTAAATTTCTCTATTTAATTAAATACAATTGTCTTTGTTTTATACGCGTGTTTTGAATACCGTTACTATTTCCCTCGGCCTTAGAGCACTCGAAGCACGATGGATCTATTTTTATACACTTTCTCTTGACTTGGACCACCTCTCCATCAGGAATACTCTCGACTGGGCCAGGGACTCCTTGTCAAGACCTCCGTAAGTCTCCTTGACTTTGGCGCACATCCTTAGTCAGCGAGCTGGTTGTACCCTAAAACCCGATACACATTAGGGATCAGTACGATCCATGGCCTTAGTGTTCCTTCTCGTCTTGGGTTCACACCGAACCACCTAACTTGTGTACACAGCACGGCTAAGGGGGGGCGATTGTGGCTTCTACCAGACTGCCGGTACCCGACCTGGTGCCGTGCAACCGTTACTATCATGTGTTTATCGTTGTTTTACGATAATGTCCCTATCTCGTCTACTATCTATATCCTCTTATCTGTTCACGTTCTCTCTACTCTCTCGTCTATTCATCTACTACTCTCATCTGTTTTTGATACTCTACTTGGCCCTCAATTGATTGTCTAAGATAACAAACATGACTATGCTAGGCAACATTGTAAGGGCCCAATCTGGTCCTTGGGAGGAGCACCTGAAATGCTATAACTTGCGGGGGTCTAATGATCTGGGTGATGGCATACACCTAACGCATGACACACAAGATTTAATCTATGACAATCAATCAATCAAACAATCACTTGTTGATACTTGAACTCGGGGTTGAAAGAATACCGACCCATACATGCTATTGTGACTAGTTTACTTGCTATCTCGTGATAAGGCCAATCCTTGTGATGTTATACTCTCGTAAATGAGTTATTGTTTCACGTTATCTTGTTACATCATTCTCTTGACTATATATGACAACTTGTTCTCGCATCCTGCCTCCTAAAGACATTAATTACTTTAAGCATGCTTGTTTTCATGAGATATTAAGTCCTACTGGGCGTTATTCGCTCATCCTGCATATTTGTTAAATGTGTTCAGGTGAGTCGGATGGAGACCACACTCATGAGGACGAGAATGAGGATGATGACCAGGAGTGACCATTTCGGCAACCAGTGCTGCCTAGTAGTAGTCAGTTAGTATAGTTATGAGTTAGTGAGTTAGTTAGTCATTATGTAATAGTTTGATTTTGAATAAAGTACTCTGGGCCCTAGTTTTGGCTCTGATACGTTGATGTAATAGTTAGTTCTTGAAGTTTGATGAGTTATTAATGAATGTAATGATGACTGGTGGATTATTATGAAATTAGAGTTTATTTGGTGTTATCCAGATATGCAATGGTTTGTTATTATTTCTCATTCTGTACTATTTAATAAATATAATCCCGCTCCGATATTCTGCGTCGGGGTGTTACACTCAGGGTATGCCCCAGGTAGTTATACTCTTTTCTCTTGGACATGTAATAATGTATTGGGACAGTTGTACATTATTGTATATATGTATGAGCACATGTACTTTCTTGTGTCTTATACTATTGTTGTTGTCTTTTATATTCTTACTGGACACTTGTGCGTGTTATCCCTTGCGAGACTTCGATCAGATCGCGGGAGGTGGACTTGGATATGGAGTCTTATTGGGTATAAATATCCAGGGCCATTACATTACCTCTCTTTGAATTTTCTGCAAGAGTGTTGATTGATCCAGGTGCTTCGCATTCATTTATTTCTGAAGAATTCATGGATAGTATGATTCATCCCTTAGAGAGAGACAGTGTGAGTTGGTTGTGGAGGTTCCCGCTGGTGGTTTTATGCTCACTTCTTGTTATTTAGATGAAGTTCCGATCATAGTACAAGGGAATCAGTTGCTAGCAAGGTTGTATGCATTACAGTTGAAAGAATATGATGTGATTTTGGGAATGGATTGGCTAGAGGCCTATGGGGCAGTGGTGGATTGTAGGAAGAAGAAAGTTAGATTTTGTCGACCCAATGGAGCGTGTTTTGAGTTCCAAGGTATGCCGTTTTACACTCCTAAGTTTATTATTTCTGCACTTATGGCTAGGAGGTTGATTAATGCTGGGTGTGTGGTATATCTTGCTTCAGTTAGCTTAGTTGAGTCAGGCAAGTCTGTAGAAATGGTACCCGTGGTTAAAGAATTTGCAAATGTGTTTCTAGAAGAGTTTCCAGGGTTAGCTCCACATAGGGAGGTGGATTTCATAGTAGAATTGGAGCCAGGTAGCATGCCAATTTTAAAAGCACCTTATAGAATGGCACCAGCAGAGTTAAAGGAATTGAAGAAGCAGTTGCAGGAGTTGTTAGAGAAAGGTTTTATCAAACCCAGTCATTCACCATGGGGAGCACCAGTGTTATTTGTTAGAAAGAAAGATGGCAGCTTGAGAATGTGTATAGATTATCGGCAATTGAACAACATCACTATCAAAAACAAGTATCCACTTCCCAGAATCGATGATTTATTTGATCAGCTACAGTCGGCCAGAGTATTTTCTAAAATTGATTTGAGATCAGGATATCACCAGCTGAGGATTAAAGAAGAAGATATTGACAAGACAGCTTTCAGAACCAGATATGGGTACACTAAGTTTGTAGTTATGCCATTTAGGTTGACTAATGCACCAGCAGCATCTATGAATCTGATGAATAGAATATTTCACCCTTATTTAGATCAGTTTATTGTGGTATTCATTGATGATATATTAGTGTATTTAGCATCAGAGGAGGAGCATGCAGCACATCTGAGAATTACGTTGCAGACTTTGCGGGATCACCAGTTATATGTTAAGTTTAGTAAATGTGAGTTTTAATTTAAAGGAAATTCAGTTTTTGGGTCATGTAATTTCAGAACAGGGTGTTTTGTCCATCTGTCTATGGATGATAAGCCAAACTATACCTCAATTCGGTGCCAATTACTCTCTGTAAACTCCTCCAGAACCCTAATGTAAATCTGGGATCTCTATCTGAGACAATTGTCATTGGAATTCCATGCAGTGGTACTATTTTGTCTACATATAATATCGATAATATGTCCACAGTCCATGTCATACTTACGGCCAATAACCTGCACACTTTAGTCAATCTATCCACAAAACCCAAATTCCATTGTGACATGTTGCTGTTCTAGGTAAACTAACTACAAAATCCATAGCTATGTCGTCCCATTTCTACTGTGGAATAGGAAATGGCTGCAATAATCCCCCTGGCCTCTGATGCTCTGCTTTCACTTGCTGACATACTAGACATCTTGATATAATTTTGCTATTTCCTTCTTCATGTTCGGCCACCAAAAATATTTCTTCAGATCTTGATAAATCTTTATGCTGCCTGGATAAATAGTGTACTTGGATATGTGAGCCTCTTCTAATACCTTCTGTCTGACCTCGACTTCTGCTGGAACATATAATCGGCCTTTAAGTCTAACCACACCGTTATCATCAAGTGTAACCTCTTCCATTCTTACAAGATCCACCAGATTCTCATCTATCCTCTGTGCTTCTACAATTTGTCAATATAATGAAGGTTCCACTGCACTATTTGCTAACACTGCTCGTTGCTGATTATTTGGCACAAATAATGAATTCTCTGCTACATCTTCATATAATTTCCATTGTCTAATCATCATCTAGCTCAAAACTACTTTTTTGCTCAGTGCATCCGCAACAACATTGGCTTTACCCGGGTGGTATGCATGACTGAAATCATAATCCTTCAAATACTCCATCCATCTACGCTGCCTTAAATTCAAATCTTTATGCGAGAAAATGTACTTCAAGCTCTTATGATCTGTAAAGATTTCAAATCTCTCTCCATACAAGTAGTGTCTCTACAATTTCAATGCAAAAACTACTGCTGCCAACTCTAAATCATGTGTGGGATAATTCTCTTCATACCGCTTCAACTGCCTTGATGCATATGCCACTACCTTCCCATGCTGCATTAATACTGCTCCCAATCCTCTTCTAGATGCATCTGTATACAACACAAATCCTCCATTGTCTGATGGTATTTCCAATATGGATGCTGTAGTAAGCCTCTTCTTCAATTCTGCAAAACTTCACTGACAATCTGAAGACCACACAAAGGGCACTCCTTTCCTGGTCAATCTAGTCATAAGTGCTGCAATCTTCAAGAATCTTGAATGAATCGCCTGTAATACCTACTAGACCAAGGAAACTTTTGATTTTTGACACTGTCTTCGGCTCTTCCCATTTCATCACTACTTCTACCTTAGCTGGATCCACTTCCAAACCATAGCAGACATGTTGAGGGTTACTATTTAGTGTGGGGAGGTACTTGGGAGCACCACTTGGGCATGGTAGAGTTTGCCTATAATAATAGTTATCATGCAAGTATTGGGATGGCACCTTATAAAGCTTTATATGGAAGACCGTGCAGAACACCATTAAATTGGCATGAGGTAGGTGAAAGGTAAGTCATGGGACCAGAATTGATTCAACAGTGTTCATAGATGGAAAAATTTATTAAGGAAAAGCTTCAAACAGCTCAGAGTCATCAGAAGAGTTATGCAGATACCAGACGTAGGCCATTGCAATTTGAAGTTGGCGATTATGTATTTATAAAGGTTTCTTCTACAAAAGGTGTGCTCACATTCAGTAAGAAAGGTAAATTGAGTCCGAGATATGTTGGTCCATTCCAAATCTTAGAAAGAATTGGTAAAACAACTCACAAAATAGATCTCCCAGTAGACTTTACAGATGCACATGATGTGTTTCATATTTCTATGCTCAGAAGGTATATTCGAGATCCCTCTCAGATAGTCAGTTATACTCGAGATGATTTGAAATCAGACATGTCAATGCCAGAATATCCAGTACAAATTACAGGATGTAGAACCCAAAAGCTGAGAAATAAAGAGATTGAATTAGTGAAAATCAAATGGGAAAATAGACAAGGTGGAGAGGACACATGGGAATTAGCAGAGGAAGCGTATCCATACTTGTTTGAGTAAGCTTTTAATTCTTTTAGGTGATAGTACCATACATGTTTAATTGAAAATTTTTGTGCTGAGTTTTCTTCTTAAAGTTTGGGGACGAAATTTCTTTTCGGTGATAGTAATGTAGTGTAGTGACCATTCGGATTGTGGTTTAGTGGTTGTGGTGGCCAGTGGTGTGGCTTGTGGCTTGTGTTTGAGGTGTTTCCGCAGGTTGTAGGGCTTTGTGGGCCGAAAGGTTGGGCCCAGAGCACTCACAGGTTCTCTGTCTGTGAATGCGACAGAGCTGGGCGTTGCGTTATGAACGCGACGGTCCAGGGCGTCGCACTCTTGTTACCATTGTTTGGGGTTGTTCGGCTGCATGCCCGCCACGTGGCGAGCATAGGGCAGCCGGCTCGCATTCTTATCACGACAGTAGGGTGCATCGCATTCTCAACTCCGAAGCGTTTTTAACCTAGGTCAGCCAAATAGAGCTCAATAGGCTCTGCTCAGCCAGGAGAGGGTTTCTTGCGGTGGTTCTTGGGCAATTTGAAGATTTAGAGCTGGATTCGGCGTGGTCTCATCGCAAGGACGTGATACGAAGCAAGGGAAATGTCGGATTATCATCGTTCTTTGTGTTCTTCGTGTAGGTAGGGAGATTCCACCTTGTTTCTTGCTGTGGATTGTGTGTTGGATATGTTTAGGCTGTTACTTGAGTTATAGAAGTGGATAACATGCTTGTGCAATGGTTTGAATGATTATAACTGTTCTATATGCATGTTTCCATGGTTTCCAACAGAAGTAAAGAAATCCTTGAGTATATTCATTCAGATGTCTGGGGGGCAGCACCAGTAACATCTCAAGGAGGAGCAAGATATTTTGTATAACGTCCCGATGCGGAATATCGGAGTGGTAATACAATTAAATAAATAGTATAGAGCGATAAATAGACATCAAACCATTGCACAATTTGGAATAACGTCAAATAAAATCCAACTTCATTAATAATTCCTCAAACCAACTATTACATTCACTAATCAGAGCCAAAACTAGGGCTCAGAGTATTTTATTCAAATCTAACTATTACAAAATGACTAACTAATGACTATCTAACTACTAAAAAGTATTGGCTGTCGAAAAAGCTGGTCACTCTTGCACATCCTTGTCCCCTTCCTCATGAGTGTGGTAGTCCCCATCAGACTCACCTGAAACACATGAAATAAATAGTGATAAACTCCCAGTAGGACTTAATATCTCATATAAACATGCATGCTTTAAGTGATTAATGTCTTATCAAGTAGGATAACTAGAGAGAAAGATCAAGTATAGTTAAAAGAGTAATGTCACATGAAAATAAGAGAATAATGGTACTTTTCAAGAGAGTATAGCACTACAAGCATGATAACAGATTGGCCATGTAACGAAATAGCATGTAACATTTTCACCAAGGTGCACTAGTAGAGATAGCACTTTTGGTCGAGCTTCTTGTCAACCGAGAGAACATAGTATAGTGATTGATTGTCACAGATTAAATCTTGATAGTATAAATGGCACTGGATGTATGCCGACATCCTGATCATTGAACTCCCATGGGCAATAGCACTTTTGGGCGCACCTCCCAGGACCAAATCAGGCCCTATTGCCTGGCATTGGTTATGTTCGTTATCTTAGAAAATCAAGTGTATGGCCAAATAGAGTATCAAGAATAGATGAGAGTAGTAGTAGTAGACGAATAGATGAGAGTATAAAGAGAATGTGAAAAGATGAGAGAATAGAGCCAGTAGATGAGAATAGGGTCAAAATAGTAAAACAACAATAAACAAGTGATAACAATAATTGCACAACCCACATGGTCGTGTGCTAGTAGTCTGGTAGAAGTCACAACCGCCCAATAGCCGTGCTATGTACACAGGCCAAAGGTCCGGCGTGATCTCAAGGTAAGAGAGAACACACTAAGGTCGTTGGATCATGCTGATCCCTAAGGGTATAATAGGTTTTGATGGTACAACCGCTCGTCGGCAATGGACGTCTGCCAAAGCCAAGGAGACTTACGAAGGTATTGACAAGGAGTTCTTAGTCTTATCAGAAGTATTCCCAACGGAGAGTTCATCCAAGTCAAGATAGAAGTGTGTATAAAACAATTGTCTGTCATGCCTTGAGTGCTCGAACGCAGAGGGAAGCGATAACGATATACAAACATGCGGATAAAACGAAGACAAGTCCATTAAAATAGATAGGGTATTTATATGAATAATTGCACTTATTACCAGATATATTATTGAGTAAATTGATAAGGTTTCATAGCAAGCATTTATGTATAGTGTGTGCTTGTGTAAGATAATCATGATAGCAAGAATAATCATGCACATAGCTTTTATTTAATGGTAAATCATGATATTAATACCCATTATATTAAACAGGTCAATATTGTTCATAGAAGTACAAATTAAGGGTAAACAGTGATTAAATGGCATGATTAGTAAGAGTTTGCATGGAAATTAGGGTTCTGTCAGACATAGTGAAAATGCCACGGGGGTACCTGTAGCGATTCAAATCGCAACGAGATGGTTGGTCGCGTCCATCAGAACGGAATCAGGCCAATTGACAGATGCTCTAAACGTGACAGGGTGAACAGTCGCTATTAGGACAGTCGATCCATGATCGCAACGTCGGGGTCTGTCGCGTTCTGGACAATCGGTACGGGCCTGGAGATCGCGATGAGTCGAGCCGTCACGTTCATGAAGTGACGTGCTCTTCTGTCATGACCCTCTAGAGAATCACGATGGGTCGGGCCATCGTGTTCGCAGAGGGTCTGGCCGAACCCCAAGGGTGAACTGGTTCACTTGGGATTTCGGGCTAGTCCTCCATGGACGTGATACAGGGCCATTCAAAATTAAATATAAAATCGTATACATGTCCAAAAATTCTGAAATCAGTTTTAAACGAAAGTAGACATGCAGGTATCCACAGTAATGAGTAATTAGAAAATAGATATGGTATGAACATGCTTTGATTGGGTTGCATTTCAGTGACCTAAAATCATGCACAATGATGGAATCCGATTTAATTCGAAGATGGTACACGATGGAAATTGGGGAAATAGGATCATTCGAATCCTAACATCAAGCAGTATTTATGGTAAAAGTTGCAAGTTACGAGATCAAGTGTAGACATGGATTTAAATGAAACATGTCATTTCAAGTACATGCTTTCAATAGGAATTGGAGCATGAAATACTCTCAGTAGGCATGATAAAATTTGGGAAAACATGGGGCTTTTGAAGATTTGTATATGGGCTACCTATGGTCAAACTTAATTGATTTGTGTTTGAGAGATTGCCTACCTTTTCACGCTTTAAAATCCTAGGGTTGAAAAGTCGAAGGTGGCGAAATCCCCTTGCTCCAAGCCTCCTTCGCCTTGCTCTCCTCGTCCAAAGCCTCCTATCCTTCATGATCCAAGCCTCAGAGAATACCTAGGGTTGATTAGACACTAATTGGGGAGTTTTACATGTCCAATGTCTCCTTAAACCCTTAGAACTCTCTCTTCTCATCCAACTCCGAATTTTCAATATTTATCACCTTATTTCTAGTCTTTATCCATCTAATTGGCATGGGCTGGGCTCTAAATCCGTGGGTAAAGAATTAGGATAGGCTTTGGACTCTTTTTAAGATAATTACAAGCTATTTTAGTCATTATCTTGCCCCTTTTTAATTTATTAAATAATTAGATCCAAAATTAGGCCTAAATATGTCCCATCCAATTTGGGCTTTTCACATTTGGGCCCATTCATTCATGTTTGGACCATTTGTATAACTCATTTCCTAATTTAGCTTAATGGTTCTAATTTAATCACATTTTATTCTAATTATTCTTATTTTATTCTAATTTAATATCATTTATCAAAATTTAAAAATTCAGAGTTGCTATATTTTGTTACATTGATTGATGATTTTTCTAGGAAAGTTTGAGTGTATTTTTTAAAGCACAAGTCAGAAGTGTGAGAAATTCAAGAGTTGGAAGGCCAGAGTTGAAAAGTAAACTGGTAAATAGTTAAAAGTTTTGTGAACAGATAATGGTGGTGAGTATACCTCAAAAGAATTCAAAATTTTTTGTGAACAGGAAGGCATTGTTCATCATTTCACTATTCCTGGGAAGTCACAACAGAACAGAGTAGCTGAGAGGATGGACATGACTTTGTTGGAGAGAGCTCGCTACATGAGATTGTTTGCAAACTTGCCAAAGCAGTTCTGGGCTGAGGTAGTTAAAACAGCATGTTATTTAGTGAATTGGTCTCCCTCTACAACATTTGAGTTGAAAACTTCACAGGAGGTTTGGTCTAGCAAGCCTACAAATTACTCTGATATTCATATTTTTTGTAACGACCTCGAGAACCCGACCCTCGGTCCACGCCGAGGACCCGATTTTCGCAGTCGCGCTGCCCACAGATCCGGAGACCCGGAAGGGCTATAATATAAATCTAACAGGATATGTAGCGGAAGTAAACGTCAACTGCTAAACTAGAAGTGCACATGCAGAAACAGAAAGAAGAGCGAGACCGCTACGTGCCGCCCTTAGTACAGTCCCAACACAACACAACTAGTACAAGTAAAAGCAGGGGATAACAAATCCCTTAGGGGCATACCCCGAGGGTGACGTACACTGAGAGGGGGAAGACCACTTCTAGCGACGGGGACCACGACTACCTCCCCGTCTCCTCTGCCCGGCGCGCGCCCTACCGCTGCTAAGAAGTCTCACCTGAGAAAAAGGAGGGATGAGCTTCACAATAGAAGCTCAGTATGGACTACCAATCTCCTACTGGCTCTAACAGGCAGAAGAATATATATATCAATTTAAATAATAGCAGTTATATCTTCTACCTACGAATGGAAGTGCGGAAGCAAAATTGCTAACTAGAAACGGTACGAAAGTACTACACGGTCGAAAACTCCGTACGACTGCTCTTCGTGACCACCGCATGGCTAGTAAACACAGACAGGGGACCTGGACAAGGAACACTAGCTACGGAAAACACTACCACTAGTCAACGGTCAGGTGCGCCCACTGATGTCTTATCCTCGACCCAGGTCCAAACCTCCACGTCTCGTCAGAGTGAGGCAGGACACAAGTAACACAACAGTAACTGTCGTAGTCTAGTCGGACTACGGTCTCATGCTTGGCCTCTCTAAGCAGTTCTGGGGCCACAAAGAGTGAGTCAGTGAGAAAAGGACTGGCTAGCCTGCACCGGGTAGAACTCTGGCCGTCCTCGGTGTCCCAGGCCTAACCAAGAGAGCTCTTCAAACGACTCGACGTTGCCATCCTAACCACTATTTTCCCCTCAACTCCAGAGTCTGCGACTCGAGTATGCTCATCACCCCGGACGCTCCCTCTAAGGCGCACGAGGATGGGGTCCTAGGCAACTGTAACAACCTCTCTCACGGGACAAGCCCTCAGGTGCCGAGCACCGGGCGAACGACTAGTGTAGGACCGTACTAGGGAACTAGCACAGGTGCCACGGGTACAGTAAAAGAAGCGGAAACGATGAAGACTTAACAAAGCACGGTACTTCGCAAGACCATAACCTATCTCTCAGCTGTAATCGCGACGTATCGGGCCATCACGACCATGTCGCGACGCCCCACCCTGTCGCGACACTGTCACGGCGGCTCAAGCCGTCGCGACAAGATCACGACCTCTATAATGGTCGCGTCTTCAGCCGAGGGGGCTTCTGGAGTAGTCCTCCCGGGAACCACCCCAAAAACACAATATACACATTCCACAAGGGGGAGGGGAGCATGTTCAACATGTATGAAAGTTGTAAATCACTCAAGCACCCTCGAAAGACCACAAACATGGATTCACGAGATTCTACACTCGATGGAAACCTCACTCAAGCATGAGCATGATCCTCACACTCCCACAACCACAAACCATGAGGAAACACCATCTCTAGGGGGAGGGGAGCATGCTTAGGGCGAGAGGATCAAGGGTCCCTACCTCCACAAGTAGAGCTAACCATTGGGGCCTTCACGTCAAAATGGCCGCCTCCTCCTCGCTCCAAGCACCATGACCACGTCCCCTGCACCAACGGGACGACACCACCTCAACACGAGCACCACGAGCACGAAGAATGGGCGAGAAACTGCAAGGAAGCTCGAGAGGGAAGGAAGGGGGAAGAAGGGGAAGTGAGAGGACGAGAGGGGGAGAATGGGGTGCGGCTTTGGTTTTAAACTAACGGCCCCCAAGACGCGACGGGGCGACCCAGCGCGACAACAATCATGTCGCGATGGCCACCCCCTGCGCGACCCCAAAAGTAGTCAAACCTCGAAGATCGAGAAAAGCAAACGCGACGGTTGACCAGGTCGCGTCAACGATGTATGCCCTGCCACCTGACACGACCGTTCTGACAAACAAGACAGCGGTCACATCTGTCAGAAAAGCAGTCGCGACGCCGCGACAAGGACACAATGGCCACCCCCGTCGCGACAAGAATGCGGCGGCCGGGTGCAGCGCATCACCAAGCTTGTCATGGCAGGCCACTTTGGCGCGACCATGTCACGACGAGGACGCCTGTCACGACACTGAGGACGGGGCCAAAGGGCCCAAGGGTGGAGGGTCTTACATTTTTAGTTGTCCTGTTTATGTCTTATTGCAGGATGAGGAGAGGACCAAGCTTGATGCAAAGTCCAAGAAATGCATCTATCTGAGCTACAAGGTTGGAGTAAAGGGTTACAAGCTCTGGAACCCTACCACTCAGAAGGTGGAGCTCAGTAGAGATGTTAGATTTGATGAAGCTTCTACGTTCAGGAAAAATGAACAGGAGAGTCAGAATATGGAGAAACCCAGTACCTCGGTTCAGGTGGAGCCAGGTAATGAAGATAGTGGTGGTGACACCAATTAGAGGGCCTCCGCAAGAAGATGATGCAACTGAACAACCACATTTAGAGGAGCCTTACAGTATTGCACATGGAAGAACCAGAAGAGATACCCAGTTGCCATTGGGGTTCAGAGATACTGTAGCATTTGCTTTTCCTGTTATTTCTTTTGACCCTTGTTCGTTTCAGGAGGCAATTGAATGTAAGGACAACAAAAAGTGGCTAAGTGCTATGGAGGAACAGATGGATTCTCTTCGCAAGAATCAGACTTGGGAGTTGGTGAGACTTCCCAAGGGGAAAAGGCAATTGGCTACAAGTTGGTGTTTAGAAAGAAGGAAGCTTCAGTTGATGGAGAACCGTAAAAATACAAGGCAAGATTAGTAGCCAAGGGCTATGGTCAGAGAAAAGGAATAGACTTCACAGAGATATTCTCTCCAGTGGTAAAACACTATTCAATCAGAGTCATGCTAGCTATGGTAGCAATGTGGGATTTGGAACTAGAACAGCTTGATGTGAAGACAGCATTTCTGCATGGCAGTTTAGATGAGGAGATATATATGTTGCAGCCATATGGTTTTATCCAGAAAGGCAATGAGAAGTTGGTGTGCAGATTGAAGAGGTCTTTGTATGGATTGAAGCAAGCTCCGCGTCAGTGGTATAAAAAATTGATACTTTTATGGTTTCACATGGCTACAGCAGGAGCAGGCATGACAATTGTGTTATTTCCATTTTCCCAATGATGGTTCAATTGTTCTCCTCATGCTTTATGTTGATGATATGCTTATTGCCTGTAAGCATATGCAAGAAATTGTTAAGCTTAAATAGGAACTCAGTTCAGAATTGAGATGAAAGACCTAGGTGGTGCCAAGAAGATCTTAGGCACGGAGATCTAGAGGGATCGACATAGCGGAAGCTGTGGTTAACCCAAAAAGGTTATATTCGGAAAGTATTGGCCAAATTCAACATGAATGAGGCGAAGGCTGTAAGTACACCTCTTTCTCAGCAATTTAAAGTATCATTGCAGTAGTGTCCTCAGACAGAGAAAAAACGTCAGGAGATGCTAAGAATATTGTACTCCAGTGCAGTTGGTTGTCTAATGTACGCTATGGTTTGCACTAGGCCTGATTTGTCTCAGGCAGTCAGTGTGGTTAGCAGGTATATGGCAGATGCAGGAAAAGAGCATTGGAATGCAGTAAAATAGATTTTTCGATATTTAAAGGGTTCATCAGATGTTGGTTTTTGTTTCGGAAGAGCATTAGTACTAATGTTTTAGTTGGTTATGTTGACTCAGATTATGCAGGTGATCTGAACATGAGGAGATCTACTATAGGGTATATTTTTACTCTAGGTGGAGTTCCCATCAGTTGGACAGTTGGAAGGCAATGCTGCAGGGCATTGTGGCATTGTCAATAATAGAGGCTGAGTATATTGCTGTAGTGGAGGCCGCTAAAAGGTTTGGTGAAAGAACTCAATGTCCCACACCCAAATGTCCCACACACAAAAAACCCGACCCAACCCAGCAAAGTAAAAGAGGGGAAAAAAGAAAGAAAGAAAGGATCCAACAGTACGTAAGGACGTGCTGGGATAAAAAAGGAGGACAATACCCTCCTTTGATATGGTTGTATTTCCTGTGAACGTGGGAGCGGCAGTTGTGGATTTTTTTGGGTTTTTTTCTGCTCTTCTTCTTCCGTGATCAGTTCGTGGAGATCATGGGTATTGCTGTTCGAGGTTCTATAGAGTTATTTGAGGAGCACCGTTTCAGAGGAAGATAGAGTCGATTTGGGATTTGCTTGCTTCGTTTGGGGAAGATGATCACTCGGTGTCGTTGTAAGAACATCTTTTTGATTTGTATTTTTTCTACAACATAGTGGTATCTCTCTGCTCTCCCCGTGGACGTAGAAAGACACATCGTCTTTCCGAACTACGTAAATTTTGTTATCTCTTATTATTGTGTGTTGTTGATTTTACCGCAGAATATTCTCGCATGTTCTCGACGCACGTATCATATTCATATTATTGAGGACATATATTGCCTCATTGTTTCAACATGGGAGGCCCAACTCCATAAGTTAGTAATTCGAGCAATGGGTTCACAAAGTGCTGTTGCAAGTCTCGCTGTAAAAAACGTGGATCAGTTAATTAAGCATCTCCACTATATGTAATGCTCAGAGTGGTGCTCTTCCGCGGCCATGGAGACTTAAAGAGTGCACGATACGTTGGCAGAACAACTCCGTAAAACGAACAGGCCATAGCATTTTATCGAAGAAGAAGTTTCTAGCTATGTGCATATATAATAGCATATCATTTACTCAACATATCCTCCATCAAAAGAAAAAAAACAGAGCTCTATCTGGGAGGTGCTTAGCCCTTTGCTCTTAAGAAGAAAACTACCAGTTGCTAGTTATCGAGACTGAAAAGCACAACGCGCAACAAGATGTGTGGAAAATTGAAAATCGAACTTTATGGGCTACTCATGTTACCCAAGGAGAGGACTCGCACATTTGATGTTGGAAGGTTGTGAAAACATATCATACATATACACAAATAATATACATATGTAAGTAGGATGGGGAATTTGTTTAGGTCCCTCCCAAAACAACAACATCGATCCTTGCCCATCCCATCTCCTAATGGCATGAGAGCGCATGCTGAATAACAAAGAGTCATCTATCACATGTTGCCGTGTGTCCTTCCCTGAGACTCACCCAACGGCACGGCTCAAGGACTCCTTCGGACAACCCCCACCACATGGCCCGAGGTGGATGGCTGATAGTACCCAACTTGAAGCAGCAGGAGGACGCACGCATGGCGCGCCACTTCACCCCGGTCACTGTCGACGACTGACGAGCGCGGTGGCTGGTGACGGTCGCCGATGACCGTGGTGGTGAACGGGGAGAGGGAAGGGGGATGGCCGGCGGGGATGGGAGAAGAGGGACGCCAGCGAATGGGCCAGACCCACCACGATGGCCATCTTCACCTGCCCACGCCTCGGTATTGGGCGCTCAACACTGCCGCACCACGACCTCTGCTCACTCCTCCCTCCCATGGCTGGTGGCCGCTGCGCTTAGATCACAATCTCTCTCTCTCTCCCCCCCCAACTTACTTGGAATGCCGGAGTGCAGGGGACGATAGGCAACTATATAAAGAAAGGAAAGAATGCCGGAGTGGAGGCGGCGCAAGAACCTGAATGAGACCGGTCTTTCCGGTGTAAAAGTAGGAGGGCCGTCACCTTCCCACAGGGGCACAGCCCCGTGAGGCGCGGCCTTTTGCTCCTGGGTCTGCCGCTGCCGCGTGACGTCGGCGCTGACGACGTCTTGATAGGTTTTTTTTTCTCGGCAATAATCTTGGAAGTGGAGACAAAAAGTGAACATGGTCCTCACAGTGTGTTGGCGATCTAGAAACAATTTATTTTCAGAAAGAAATATTTATTACATGACTAATGTCGTATATAATAAAAAAATAATATTATTAATAAAATAGGTGATTTTTTGTTTTTTTTTTTATAAGTGAGTTGGACGGGGAGGGGCAAATGAGAGGCGGGGCGCGGGTTCGAACCCGCGCCCTACCTGCCGCCCCCCCTGTTACGCAGAGGGAGAAGCCACTCCGCTCTAGGCGATTTTCTGTTCTTCAACTAGTAGAATTACTTTGATGCAATCTAAG